>QRDG01000491.1:0-132173 GCA_012064385.1 Puccinellia tenuiflora
GAAAATTGGGATGTTACAATGCTGGCCAGATCTGGGCCAGGGAGGGCTTGATCTGGGCCTGGCGGGCCCGAGCTGCTGTCGTGATGGCGTGGGGTGCTGCTTCGGTGTGTTCAGCGCGGAGGCTTGAAGCAGGCTGGACGGCAGCGTGCGGCGGTGCCCCGCCTCGCGTGTTGAAGCTGTGGTATTGCCCTCCCCTCTTCTGGCCGCCCTCCTCTCGCGGCCAGACCCAAGGGTGGTGCTGCAGTTTTGGAGCTGCGATGCTGCCGGCCGCGCGCGCGCGTCGTCGGGGCAGATGGGTGCTGGGGCGGCGTCCCCAGGATGTGGTAGTGGCGGCTGGCGTGATTGCTGGTGGTTGCTCGCGCGGATGGCAGTGGATCTGTTGCCGAGCGACGGATCTGGCGCGCGCAATTCGTTCGGCGTTCGGGCATCCAGTGGTGTGGTAGGGTCTCGTCCTTGCGCCACCCGGGCAGGTCGAGCATGGCGTTGGTCCCCGGCGGTGGGCATTTGGTGCCGCCTGCGGCTAGGAGGGCTGGGGGCCAGGAAGCCGGGGCGGCGGCCCCGGATCAGTACCATCGTCGGTGGCTCCGGTTAGGTCGCCCATGTCGCGGTGGGAGGTGTCGCGGCCTGACGCTTTCTTCGCCAGAGCTGGTGGTCGGCGGTGAGGTCTGGGTGGCACACGGCTTCGACTCTTGTGGCGTGAGCTCCCTGGGAGCTTATTTGGGTGTTGTTGTTTCCAGGCGAAAGCCCTGCGCTGGCCCTTGGGCTGGTGCCGACGATGACGACGCCTTCGTGCGTGGTTCTCCTTCCTGAAGGCATTGTTGCAGAACCCAGCACCTCCCACACCATAATGGCCAAGGTTCCCTCGGGTGAAAACCCAAACTCCGGTGGAGTGGGCGGTGACGGCGGCAACATCGATTTCTTCTTGGAGGCACCGTCTTGAGGTCCTTGTGCCTTGTGGGAGACTCAGTTGTTGTGCAACTTAGCTTCACCGGCATGGTCGGAGGAAGCTGGAGCGGCGGCTCCGGACGGTGGAGGTATGCCGGGGCAGCGGCCTCGGAAAGCGCTGCATCCATGGCCCTATGAGGCGGGGCTGTGGTTGTGCTCCGCAGGGGTGGGCGCCGAGCTTGTGCCACGAGGGTGGCGGTTCGTAGCTGTCGTATTTTTCACTTCTTTTGTTTTCATCTTTATCGCCTTTGTGCGATCCTGTAAATATTCTACCTGCTTAATATATGAGAGCCAGCAATTGCTGGACCTTTCAAAAAAAAAGTTCTAATCTTTGAGCATCTTCTCTCCGGATTGGGTTGTGTTTTGCTAAAATATATCGTTAATTCGTTTCACAAAGGAAAAGGAAACACGTTAATTTCGGTTTTCTTCTTGGCCCTGGTCGACGGCGGGAACATGTTAGGCTTAATTAGGCCCCGCTTGGGGTTTTCCTAAATTTTCCACCCATACCTAATAGTTCGTACACGTGTTTTCCCCCGTCCACAATAGATACTAGTGAATCAGAAGTGTTCAGAACTCACCTGTTCAATCAGGATAAGTAAATTAACATGAGAAACCCCTGAAACATGTTACAACTGCAAACTAAGTTCAGGTTTGATTGCCATGCTCAACAGCAGCAGGATTAATGGACTAAGCGATTTCATCGATTTTGACTTTCACATGTCCTACAAGATCGACCAAAAGCCACCAAAAGCCTTTCGGCGATGCTATACGTACGACCAATTCTGTCCGATCCTCGTACGATCCTACATGTAGCAAACTGCCTCACGCGGGGCAACGAGCGGGTTTGGGTTTAAGTCTAACCTGCGACGTGGGATCAGACTAGTTCTCCTGGTTGTAGGTCCTACCTGTTAAATACACAATTTTTCTTAAACCATTTTTCCTTATCCCCTATGCTAATACTTGGACGGATTGTTCTAGCAGTCAATTTTTTTTAGTAAAATAGGTCCCCAAAACATATTTCTTCTACATGAGACACATATGTCAGAGATTTTATTTTTGTGGTTGTATTGTTCCCCAACTCATTGCATCCCATTTTCGTTCTCGTGTCTTTTATTCTTTCGCTGCCCCGTTCTCCCCCCATCGCGTTCAGCACATGTTCTTCGCCATCACCGCCGATGTCGTCGACATCGCTGATGATGTCCCCGTGCCGCTCAAGTCTTGTGCTCGGCCGGTCAACATGGCGGAAGAGGCTTGGAAGAAGGAGCTTGAACGATGGTCGATTGTCACGGCTGATAGGAATTCGGGGAGTGTCAGGTCCAGTGCAGAGAAGTTGACGGCCGCGACTGCCTCGGCGGTGCAAGATCCTAGCAGTATTTTTGCGGCGGAAGCCAAAGGAGCACCACTGCGTCGAGGAGTGCGTCGTTGTCGAACGCAGCCTACTTCGCTGAGGGCACACTTATGGGACGCTTTATTGGGAGCGCACATGGAGATGCTCTTAACCCCCCGCTTTGGCGCCACCGCCCATGCCTCCGCGGCATGGCCTTGGACCGTCCGCCATAGCTAGGTCAGCTTCATGCGTGAGTCCACCACGCCGCCATGGCGTGTCGACTACATTCAGGTAGCACATTCTGTCCCCACCAATGGCTACGGCAATCGTCTTCACATTTTTGCTCTGATTTTGTCAAAAAAAATCAAACATAATCGAGGCAGCGTGGTGGAATTCAGCGGGGGTTTGACCGGATTTGAGACGACATGGCAAAATTTCCGCCATAATTTGGCTTGAATAGGTGTATGTTTGGTGACGGTTGAGCTGAAATTTCCCTCCCAACAACCATCCCATGCTTTACAATTTAATGTAAAAGTTCACCTCAATACTGCGCGCAAAAAAAAGGATTTTTTTACAGCATATGCTAGAGTTGCTATGAGAAGATTTTTTTTAACGATACAAACTAATTTAAATCGTATAGACTTAAATAATATTTCTTTGAAGAAGGAAAGTTAGAGGAGCCAGTTCCGTTAAATATAGGTACGACTTGTAAGACGGCAGATTTTATGGGGTTCGGTGGTATTGCGGGTTTTGGTTAGACCACATAGCTGTACAGCTGTACTAGCACCAGGTGGAGAAGCATCGTACAGAAATCGGACGTCCATCGTCGTACGCGAAGCAGTTTCGAAAGCCTTTTCCCTTCTACATCGTCTAATAAATGAAACAGTTAAGAGAGGTCCTAATTCCCAGAAGGTTGTCTTCATCAATTGTGTTCATGGAGATACCTAGATCGACATAAAGTAGCGCTCAATAGAACAAAAAAGTCATGGTATAGTGCTTCCATATAGATGGGCGCTTATCGGGTTTGTGCTTATAGTGCATACCCAAAGAAAGTGGCGTCACACTTCAAGGTCATGGCTTTCAAGTTCTATTAGTGCTTGTCCATTTTGTATGAATTATTTTGGTCTATTTGCTTCATAATATAGTGTTTTTTTTTCACCTATGCTTCATTTGATATTGCATTCTATGTGTGTTCGGGATGTACTCCCTCCGTCCGCGAAAGACCGTACGTCTAGCCTCCACGTTTTTTCCGCAAAAGACTGTACGTCTGCGTTTGTGTGATAATTTTGCGTTTTTCCCCTCGGTCTAGCCTCGAGTAACGATCCAAATTTACGGGTTGGAGTCAGCACGTCTCTTCCCGCATCCAATCCCAGGCCGGCATCGCTCCAGCCTTCCACTCCAAGGCATGCGTAATAACTGCTATGGTGGGAATCGAAGCGATATCTTTGGCTAGTGGAGCAGCGTAACGGAGGGAGGGAGGGGCTTGTTTGCAAAATGCTTAATCTGTCTTAGAAAACGTAGAAGTGCAGTCTTTCGCGGACGGAGGGAGTATTTGATTTTTCCTTGATAATTTTCTTTACCTACTGAACAACTAGAAGTGGTATGTTCCATGATTCTTTCAGCTTGTTTCAACATTGAGATATTTTGCATCACATTAACAAAATAATTATGGGATTGACAGAAGCATACCATGTTCATCTTTTTAATTTGGAGCTCTTGAGCATTTTTGCTAGCGACACATATTCTGACACACAAGGAGCATTATATTTTTTCGTAAGAATAATATTTTTTTATGAAGATGTCATTATTCATGACCGAGCTAACCATCTTCTCTCATAAGTCGCTAAATATTTTCATGATACATGATTATTTTTTATAAAAAAATCACATACTACATAGTAATTTTCCAAAAAACAATGATTTGTTTTCCTCTAATAGCGAATACACTTTTTAAAGAAAGGTAAACATTTTTTGGGTAAAAATAAACATTTACATGACCATTTAAACCAACAAAGTAATTTAACGAAATGTTGAAACAATATATTCTTCTAGAAAACTATTATGTTTATAGTTGAATAATGATACATTTTTTCCAATGAACGAGGACAATATTTCCGAGGATGAGCATTTTTCAAGATCCATAAATAGATACTTGAAGCTAGAAAATATATTTGTGAACTACCGTAGAATTTTATTTTCCAATAATTTATCCGGATAGTAAGAAAAATCACATGTTTGGTGAACATTTCTAAAAGGGTCCTAATTAAAGGGAATATTTTAAACCATGGTAATTTGTTAAGCATCTATTTATTTGTTCTATAGACAAAGGGAATATTTTAAAAATTGTATCACACGAAACATGAATGTATCATGAATTCTGATCCTAATAAATTGAGTTCAAAGGTCCAAGTATTCCATTTGATTTTCAAAGGTCCAACATTTTGGATACCATCTCTTGGACCTTGTTAGACAATGGAGAATATTCTGTGGGCTTCGCCTATCGTGCCCAATTTGTTGGGTTGATAAATTGTTCGTTCAAAAGGATAGTGTGGAAGACCTAGGTCCTGCCGAAGTACCGCTTCTTTGCTTGCTTGCTGTTAAGAATCGACTGTGGACTCTGATTGCCTCACTATTCGAGGATGGTCACACCAACCTTCATGCTAGTTTTGCAGATACCAACCTGAAATTGCCATACACATCCTTTTTTTTAGTGTCGTTACTCGAAGCGCATCTAGTCTTCCGCAGCCACGTGGCTATCCTGTCCCACTCTGGTGCATTGCCTATTTGCCTGGGTACTAACCGGCAAATTGTCCTTTAGTATTTGCTTAAAGGACTTAAGACGACCGTCATCCTCATTGCTTGGGAAATCTAGAAGGAATGAAACGCTAGGATACTCAACAACAACTCTATAATTCCGATGGTTCTTATGTAGAAAATCATAGACGGAGGTAAAAACTGGATCATTGATGGTGTTAAGAACTTACGGGAATCTAGGCTTTTATCTTGTGTTTTGCTTTGTATCATCGGGCTTAGGCCCTCTCAGTTTGCTCCTCCTATATCAATATAAACTGCAAATCTTTTGCCTCGTTTAAAAAAAAAACCGCCTATTTGTCCTGTCCATGCCCTGAATTTGCTTCTGCCACTAGGCACTAAGAGAAGGCGTGGTGACAAAGAGGGCACGCCTGAATCATGTTCATCTTGGATAGCGTTAGTTGCCAGGGCTGCGATCGCAAACGGGCATTGCGCCAGCAATTACGTGCAGGACACTCTCGGAAAACGATTATAGAGAGAACAAGTTGGTTTATGCGGCCATGGATCCTCGCTTTTGCAAGTTATCTGCAGTTAGACACTTTTCCAGAATGGCGAGCCAAGTAAAACACTTTGCACCTCCCGTTCAGCGTCAGAGTCCCACACCATCATCAGTGAAACTGAATCCAGTTCTTCCTTGGAATTGACCATATGTCGGCGGGCGACCAGTTGGACTTGCATGAGCTGTTCGATTGGAAATACTTGTACGGAGTAGTTGTAAGGACTCTCTCTCCCACGTACAGGGTCCCCGTGCACTGCAGGTGAGATGTACGCATCAGTGTCGCGCTCGCTTCCCCAATCCTGTCATGCCACCCCTAGCACTCTGGGTGAAATCTCACGTGTACTATCTGAAAAAAAGGAATTACGATGTCGTACGGTAGCAACCTGCCCAGCTGCCCTATCCTCGAGCTCATCCACACACACACATGCACACACATATCTGAAATCTCACGTGTACTATCTGAAAAAAAGGAATTACACACACATACACACCAGAGAAATCTCTCGTGTACGGTAGCAACCTGCCCAGCTGCCCTATCCTCGAGCTCGTCCACACACACATACACACCAGCACCACTCCTCTGCAAACTCTGTAAACACGAGTGTCCTCCCGTGTAACCAGGCACACCGAGCACCAGAGATTAATTGCCCAGCGAAGCGACCAGCATATACACAGACGATAGCACAATGCAAGGGAAGATGCCTTCCGGTGTGCTCCTCCTCCTCCTTCGCCTCATCCTCGCCGTTCTTCTCCTTGTGACGTTTGCTGGTCCAGGCCCCGTCACCGCCGGTATTGGTCTCAACAGCATCATCAAGGACAAGGCCGTGTGCGGGGACACTTGCGCTGCCCATGGACATCCCTACACCGGCCATGGTTGCCAACGTATATACGGTTGCAAGTCCCGTTGACGGCTGATCGATCCATCAAGATACAGAAGTTCAGAATGTAAGCCGAAGTTTTAACTATTGTGTATCTATTCGTGTTGTAACTATGTGTAGATACAAAATACATAATAGATTTATTACACAACACGTGTGTTGGTTGTATCGAACTCGAATGTAAGCCAAACTTCTCTGTAAAATAATGGTCGCCCCGTCATTTTTAGGGTTTTAGAGATTTTATAGGCGTCGGAGGGGGCCGAGGGATCCCACCAGGAGCAGGGGCGGGTCCCACCCACGGGCCAGGGGGGGCGCGGCAGGAAGCCGTCCCTGCCCTGTGGGTGGCCCCCAGGGCTTCCCTTTGGTTTTCTGGTGTCTTCCATCGCATAAAAAATCGTCGTAAATTTTGAGCTCAATCCGACGATATTTTCTGTGGTGGATTTTCTGAAATACAAAAACAGCAAAAACAGTAAACTGTCACTAGGCATCTTGTCAATACGTTTGACACGTATCAGCATCCCCAAATTTAACTCCTAGTCGTCCTCGAGTAGTTAAGTGATAACAAAATAATTTTTGATGAGACATGCAACCAACACAATCGTGATCAAGATAGTAATGTAAAGTATAGGATGTGAATGAAGTGATACAAAACAATTGTCTATAGTTGATAGCAAGAAAGCAATGAATAACCAAGTTGAATCATTCGAGCAAAACCTTTCATAAATAGTACATTAAACACATGAAAGCAATGTGATCCATATATTTGATTAATTCACAAAGGTAATAGTTCCATAACAAAAGTGTTTGAGAATCAAAACAAAGAAGATGTAAGTTTTAGCAAAAAGATTCAACTTCCAACGGTAAAGTCAATATAAAGATTCATGTTTAATCTGACAATGCAATATGATCAATGATACCCAGGGTCAATGCTAGATGTTTTCTTTGGTGGAGATAAAAGGAAGAGGAAAACTGACTCAACATTAAAAGTAAAAAAAAGGCCCTTCGCAGAGGGAAGCATGGATTAGTCATGTGCTAGAGCTTTTTATTTTTATGAAACAGAAGTAAAACAATTTTGAGATATGCATGATTTCGTCAACGACTTCACAACAGAAAAGCTATCTAGTCCCGCATAACAAGCAAGCCTTTTATACTTGTGAGAGCACCTGGTTTTTAGAGAAGCGAGTACGCTCCTCTTTTTTCTTGGTTTCACCACTGTCCAATGTTTAAGAGCTGATTTCTCAGATTTTCATTGCGAAGAGGAGAATGGTGAGTTATATTTATATTTTTGCTTAAGCTGCTCTCGGGTTGATTCAAGTGAATACGTAATCCATCGACACCGGGTGAAAGGGGGGAAATAAGCTTGCTCGTCACGAGTTATACCTAACTCTCTACTGCTCCCTCATGAGCTTAAAACAGAGCCACAAAAAGGAATATTTTGAAATTTTAAAGATAGCATATGACAAATTTACTTGGAATGGTAAAAAATACCATGCATAGGTAGATATGGTGGACTCAGCCGGTAAGATAGTTTAGCTTTGTGATTTGGATGCACTAGTGAATTATACACTCAGTACGAATTTTTTGGCTTAGCAAAAAAGTATTTGAAGCAAACATCTAATATTAACCGGTAACAGAGTAATATAACACATTAGTCAATCATAATTATAAAAGCTCCACACCGTCTCCCTTATTGACCAAACAATTCTTTTGATGGAAAGATTAGCTTGATGAATTAACAACTACAAAACACCACACAGTTTCAACCTTTTAACAGTATTTCTTTACTAATAAATTCCACTAAAATAACCAGCAAGTTTAAGCATTCATCTTAATATCTCAAAACAAATGAGAAATATCAATTATCCACGCAATGATCTACAATACTATGCAGGCTTTCGTTTCATTCCACTATCACATGAATAGCATTTTGTCACTTTGACAATTCAGGCAATTTATCAATAATAACTATCCTCCTCTAGAATATCACATTTGACGATAGTAAAATAGACGAATACAAATAAAAGCAGAATATGTCAAAAACTGAACAGTCTGTAAAGATTGAATTATTCGAGGCACTTCTGTAGCTCAAATCAGAAAACTCAAAACTAACGAAAGATAGATAAAAGTATCAGGCTTGTTGTCTAAAAATATCAGAAAAAGATAAAATTCAGGGATTTTCTGGATTTTTGAACAGTGAAAGATAGAAATCTGTTTCTGGACAGCAAAACAACACCTCGCACTTTCAATGTATTAGAGGCTAAACTTGGCACAAAAAAAAACAAAAAAAAAAGATACAATGAAGTTGCTACAGAGGCAACAACTTCATGACTCAATAAAAACAAAACAAAAATAAACTGAAAGTAAAAGATGGGTTGCCTCCCAACAAGCGCTTTTCTTTAACGCCTTTTAGCTAGGCGCAATGCCAAATATCAAGTTTTCTCGGAGTCCTTTGCAACATCAAGAGCATAGCTTGACCTTATGATTGATTCAAAAGGAAGCTTCTTTTTCTTTCTAGGGAAGTGTTCCATCCCTCTTTTAAGGGGGAACTGAAATCTTACCTCTTTCATATCAATAATAGCACCAACGGTTCTCAAAAACTCCCCAAAATAATAGGACAAGAAGCATTACACTCAATGTCCATAACAATAAAATCAACGGGAACATAGTTATCATTAACAACAATAAGGACATCATCAACTCTACCCAAAGGTTTCTTTTTAGAAGAATCAGCAAGATTAACATTTAAATAGCATTCTTCCAAAGGATTTAAATTAAGCATTTCATAGAAACTTTTAGGCATAAGAGAGATACTAGCACCAAGATCACACAAAGCATTACAATCAAAGTCATTTATTCTCATCTTAATAGTGGTTTCCCATCCATCTTCTAATTCTCTAGGAATAGAAGTTTCTAGCTTAAGCTTTTCTTCCCTAGCCTTGATAAGAGCATCAGTAATATGTTTAGTGAAGGCAATATTTAATTTAATAGCATCCAGTGACTTAGCAAGTTTTTGTAGGAACATTATGACTTCAGTAAGATTGCAATTATCAAAATCAATTTCATCATCTTTAAATATACTAGAAGGATCCTCATTAGTAGTTTGGATAGTATAAACTTTAATAGTTTTTCTATTCATTTCAGCAATTCTAGCTTCTTCTTCCTCTCTAGCTCACCTAGCTTTCAATCGAGCCATCATCCTTTCATTATCATTAATTTGAATAGAAATAACATTTAAAGATTCAGTAGGCTTGTCTTGAAGAGGAGTGGTTCTAATTTTTAAAATTTCAACATCATGAGCAAGATCTTCCACTTTAGAGACAAGTTTTTCTTCAATAGTTTTGTTCAAAGATTTTTGCGAATTGATAAATTCCTTTAAAACATTTTCAAGATCAGAGGACACATTCGGCTACACTAATTTTTTTGGGTTTTAAAATTTTGCAACAAGAAAAATAATCTACACTAATTTTTTTTCGAGTTTTAAAATTTTGCAACAAGAAAAATAGGCTAACGAGAAATAAAGCAAGCAAGACAAAAACAAAGTAAAGTGATTGAGAGTATGAGACTCCCCTTGCTGTAGCTCCAAAGTCCCCGGCAACGGCGCCAGAAAACTGCTTGATTGGTGATAAAAGAGTTGACTGGGAATAATCTTCTTATGTAGCTTTAGTGTGTTCCCCAGAAACGATGCCAGAAAACTTGATAGCGGTCGGTAATGGCAGCGTTGGGTTGTGCCCCAAGCGAAGGCGTGGATGTAGCAAGTAGCAGTTTTCCCTCGTTAACAAACCGAGGTTTATCGAACCAGTAGGACTTTGAAATTAACAACAAAGTGCATGTTGAAGATCTCTGGCGCTTAATCTTCAACAGACGTGGACTTGCACACACTCAAACAAATACTTTGCCCCCAAGGGCGGAAAGGTTGTCAAACTGTCCGGTCTCGCAGAAAACAAAGTGGTTAATTGTATAGTGAAATAGATGAAAATATGAAAATGGACCAATGGAGTAATGATGATGAAAGGCGATGAATAAAGGTTGCAATCAATGTAAAGAGATGGACCGGGGGCCATGGGTTCACTAGTGGAGTCTCTCAAGTAAATAAAACACTCATATGATGGGTAAACAAATTACAGCTAGGCAATTGACAAGATTATGACACAAACTTAATCTAGCTATGACAAAGTGAACATGATAATGATTATGTAGGCATCACGACAATGAACAAAGACCGTCGAGTCCAACTGCATCTTTGTCCAAAAAGTCCACCGTGCGATCGTGATTGCTACTGATGAAGAGGTGGGTCGTGCCCCAAGCGAAGGCGGAGATGTAGCAAGCAGCAGTTTTCCCTCGATAACAAACCGAGGTTTATCAAACTAGTAGGACCTTGAAATCAACAACAAAGTGAATGTTGAAGATCTCTGCCGCTTAATCTTCAACAGACGTGGACCTGCACACACTCAACCAAAATACTTTGCCCCCAACGGCGGAAAGGTTGTCAATCTTTCCGGTCTCGCAGAAAACAAAACGGTTAATTGTATAGTGAAATAGATGAAATATGAAAATGGACCAGTGGAGTAATGATGATGAAAAGTGATGAATAAAGGTTGCAATCAATGTAAAAATATGGACCGGGGGCCATGGGTTCACTAGTGGAGTCTCTCAAGTAAATAGAACATTCATATGATGGGTAAACAAATTACAGCTGGGCAATTGACAAGATTATAATACAAACTTAATCTAGCTATGACAAAGAGAACATGGTAATATTTTATTAGGCATCACGACAATGAACAAAGACCGTTGAGTCCAATTGCATCTTTGTCTAAAAAGTCCACCGTGTGATCGCTATCCAGCCTGTCACCCATCGGTATTAAGTTGCAAGCAACAGACATTTGCATTAAGTAAAGCGCATGAAGTAAGCAATACTAATATCAAAAAAGACATTAACACCGCTGTTTTACCCTTAGTAGCAATAGCACACCCTCGTCCTCAGACGTTTCTGTCACTCATGCCCAGGAACAAATGGGGACATGAACCCACTATCTAACATAAATACTCTCTCTTGGAGATACACACAATCACTTGGCCAAAGTAACTACGCAAATCGGAGAGCAAGCAAGAACATAAATCAACATATAAGAATCATGCACAATCTGATTATAACTTTATAATCCATCGGATCCTAGCAAACACATCACATAGCATTACAATAATCGATCTTGATCATGTTAGGCAGCTCACAAGATCATAAGACATGAAGCACAAGAGAGAGACTACCTGTCGTGGTATGAACCGACGGTGAAGATACGGGACTATGTACGCGCGGGCATCGTCGATGTGGGTTAGTAGAAGAACGACACGGGAGACAAGATTTATACAGCTTCGGGACCCGGGAAACATCATCCGGTAATATCCCTACGTGCTGTTTGTGGCTAGGTCTTATTCCTCTCATGGTGGAAGTCGCCGATGAGGCGGCTCCTCTATTGTATAGCTCGTTGTGTTGCGCGTCTAGATCTGTCTAGGCCTATTGGGTCGTCCCCTCTTTGGGGCGCCTTGCCCCTCATTATAAAGGTGGAGGAGGCCGGCTTACAGGTAGAGTCCTCTTAGGACTCGGCTAATCTATTACAAGTTGGAAAGGTGAGTCCTTTTCCTATTCTAACTAGAGTCGGCCTGCTGGGCTTCCTCCTGGTGGGCTTCGTTGATCCTCCTTGCGGGTACCCGTGTCCCATATCCCCGACAGTAGCCCCCGAGCTTTTGGATGACTCGCAGAGTCATGCGGAAGGTCTTGATTTGTTGAAGAAATGGGACACGGAGTTTGTGCCGGGTTCTTTGCCGGCTTGTAGATGTAGCGCTTGCCGAGTCGTAGATGTCAACGATGTCGCGGAACCCGGCTTCAGCCTTTGCCGAGTTGTCGATGTAGACTTTGCCGAGTTGTCGATGTAGATGTTGCCGGGTTGTCGTTGTAGATTTTCCTGAGTTGTCGATGTAGGCGTTGCCGAGTCGTCGATGCCGGCTTCGCTTGCCGACTTGTTAATGCCGGCTCCTCCTGCCGACTTGTCATCGCCGGCTTCTCCTGTCGACTTGTTAATGCCGACTTCTCCTGCCGACTTGTTGATGCCGACTTCTCCTGCCGACTTCTCCTACCGGCTTGTTAATGCCGACTTCTCCTGCCGACTTCTCCTGCCGGCTTCTCCTGCCGGCTTGTTAATGCCGAGTCGGAATTTTTCTCCGAGTCCTTTCGACGAGCTGCTTCTCTTCTCTCGAGCTTGTTTACACTGGTATATGTATAGCCCCCAAGCGCCGAGTTGTTAACTTGTGACAGCTTGGAGCTTGTATAGATGACTCATAACTTCAGATGATGTAGCCCCCGAGTGCCGGGTCGTTTGCCTGCGACGACTCGGGACTCCTTGATGTATAACTCATGACTTTCAGATGATGTAGCCTCCGAGTGCCGGGTTGTTAACCTGCAACAACTTGGAGATAAAAACTTTTGGAATTTGATTACTGCTTAACTTGTAGAAAAACCTGATCCGTGAGTAGACCCCAAGCGCCGAGTTGTTGGCCTGCGACAACTTGGAGCTTCCAACTTCTGAACTTCTGTTTGACTTAACCTGAAAACTTGATAACACGTAGCCCCCAAGTGCTGGGTTGTTTGCCTGCAGCAACTCGGAGCTTAAAACTTTTTGAACTTGATTGATGCTTGAGCTGATTTGGTTCTTATAACCCTTCTTAGTTTTATACTGATGAATAAGTAGGCCCTGCCCGGTCTTTGCTAATTAGCAGCCGGTTTGTTGTACAGGTTGCATCTGACTTACCAGATAAAACTAAGGATAAGTTGGCATCTGGGCCAGGTCAACGAGTCTAAAGCTTGGCTTTTTCCTGAAAGACAAGCCCCCAAGGACCTAATGATCAAAGTTAATAAAGACGCACTTACTGGGTGTCTCGGCAAAACTCTTACTGTAGAGAAGCCGGCTTTATCCCCTTGATCATAATAATCAGAGCTCTCTGGGCTCGTTGGTATTGCGGAGCTCTCTGGGCTCGTTGGTGTTACGGAGCTCTCTGGGCTCATTGGTATTGCGGAGCTCTCTGTGCTCATTGGTGTTGCAGAGCTCTCTGGGCTCATTGGTGTTGCAGAGCTCTCTGGGCTCGTTCTAACTTGGTAGGACTTTCAGCTCTCTAGGCTGTTTCTTACAATATTGCGAGCATTAGATATCCCGACTTTGATAAATCCGTTGCGAGCAATGGATAGCTCGACTTTGAAAAATCTGTTGCGAGCAATAGATAACTCGACTTTGAGAAATCCGGTGCAAGCAATAGCTCGACTTTTAAGAAATCCGGTGCGAGCAAAGGATAGCCCGACTTTAAATAAATTTGGTGCGAGCTATTTGAGAGCTCGACTTTTTAGAAATCCATGACGGGTTTAAAAACCCCAACCTTGAGACTTGGCTATATTAAGCCACCAAGAATTGATTTGATATGCCACCTAAAATTTTCTGAGATAACAACGATACTCAACTTATATTAGCCCCCTTACATTATTTAAAACTTACTTTGTAATCTTCTGGATTATCTCTGCAATTTCCTCATAAACCAGATATATAGCTCTCGGAATTAATCCGGAATTAACTTAAAGGGGCTGACTTTATATAAATTAACTGAATGAATAAAATATGAAATTAAAATAAAAAGGCGACTTAGCTTTTTATTTTCTGTAGCCGATGATGCGTGCGAGTCGGCGGACGAAGAGTCGACCTTGATCATCGGAAGTCGGCGTTACTCGCAATATTCTGAGTACTAGTAGCACTCAATTTCTTCTTTTTTATTTTCCGCACGTTGAGATTTGAGGCAATGATCGTAGCTAGCTTCAATTTGCTTTTTTCCACTATCACGTGATCCGACTCGAGCCGGCCGGCCAATATTTGCTCCTTTGTCAATACGCGTGGCACCATAGGCCATAGCTGACCTCAATGACCAGGCTGATACCGCACACCATCCCGTACCTTGAACTCGGCGAATGTCTCGATTTTTGGCAAATCGAGACCTGCTACTGGAGGTTGATTGACTTTTCTCGGTTGCTGAACTTGAATCATTTTTTTTTCTTTGCCGCACTTGAGCTGGTGTACGCAAACAAGCTGCCCAGCTTTCCTTTCACATGAGCACGTATTCGAGTATAACTTCCGATTTGAATCTATGTATACAATAGCTAGCTCAATCTGATCTCTTTCCTTTTTTCCTTCGTCTTGTACGTGACTCTGATCACATGTAGCAATCATACGCGGCTTGCTTGATTGGCCTTTTCCTTCTCTTTTATTTCTTGGGAACTTAATCCGGTAGTGGTATTTGCTTCAGATTTCTCTGCTGCACCTTGTGTAATAACGGGCCAAATTAGAACCTGACTCGGACGTATGCGGTATGAACCAGCGGACCGGCTGTGACGAGCTCGAACACACAAGTTGACTTCGGGAGTTGGCCAGGACGCTGGAGACTGGCGCTGACGCGGGAGTCGCCAGGATGCTGGAGACCGGCGCTGACGTGAGAGTCGGCCGGTGATGCTGGAAGCTGGTGCGGAAGCGGGAGTCGACCTTGATGCTTGATCCGGTGGATTTGATTTAGCTTCACACGAGGGCAATGTTGACGTTGAGCCCCCGCGGCCGCCGTGTGGATGAAGAACTTGATGCGTCCGAGTTGCTTGACCGATGTGGTGATGAACTCGTCGTCGTCGTTGATGAAGATTGGACCCATCGAATTGTGAATCCACGCGCACTTAGCCCCACGGTGGGCGCCAAATATCGTGGTATGAACCGACGGTGAAGATACGGGACTATGTACGCGCGGGCATCGTCGATGTGGGTTAGTAGAAGAACGACACGGGAGACAAGATTTATACAGCTTCGGGACCCGGGAAACATCATCCGGTAATATCCCTACGTGTTGTTTGTGGCTAGGTCTTATTCCTCTCATGGTGGAAGTCGCCGATGAGGCGGCTCCTCTATTGTATAGCTCGTTGTGTTGCGCGTCTAGATCTGTCTAGGCCTATTGGGTCGTCCCCTCTTTGGGGCGCCTTGCCCCTCCTTATAAAGGTGGAGGAGGCCGACTTACAGGTAGAGTCCTCTTAGGACTCGGCTAATCTATTACAAGTTGGAAAGCTGAGTCCTTTTCCTATTCTAACTAGAGTCGGCCTACTGGGCTTCCTCCTGGTGGGCTTCGTTGATCCTCCTTGCGGGTACCCGTGTCCCATATCCCCGACACTACCATCTAGCTACTGCCATGGACCCAAGGTCCAAGGTGGGACTACTCACAAATCATCTCGGAGGAAGCCATGGCGATGAAGAGCCCTCCGGGATCGATCTCCCCTCCGGCAGATTGCCAGGATCTGCTTCAGAATCACCCCCGAACTAGGGTTTGCGATGACGGCGCCTCGGGATGACTTCTCTGGAAAATAATGGCCGCCCTGACGTTTTTAGGTTAAATGTGATTTTATAGGCCTCGGAGGGGGCCGAGGGGGTGCCCACAAGGCAGGGGCGGGTCCCACCCCCGGGTGGACCCTAGTCCGCGGCAGCCAGCCGCCCCTGGCCTGTGGGTGGCCCCCAGGGCTGCCCTTTGGTGTCCTGGTGCCTTCCGGCGAATAAAAATTCCCCGTAAATTTTCGTCCAGTTCCGAGAATATTTCCAGAAGTAAATTTTCTGAAATACAAAAACAACAAAAACAGGAAACTAGCACTAGGCATCTTGTCAATAGGTTTGTCCATCAAAATGCATAAAAATGATGTAATATGATAATAGAAACATGTGACAACATCATAAAACTAGCATGGATTAATCAAAAATTATAGATACGCTTGACACGTATCAGCATCCCCAAGCTTAACTCCTACTCGTCCTCGAGTAGTTAAGAGATAACAAATAATTTTTTATGAGACATGCAACCAACACAATCATGATCAAGATAGTAATCTAAAGCATAGGATGTGAATGAAGTGATACAAAACAATTGTCTATAGTTGATAGCAAGAAAGCAATGAATAACCAAGTTGAATCATTCGAGCAAAACCTTTCATAAATAGTACGTTAAAGACATGAAAGCAATGTGATCCACATATTTGATTAATTCACAAAGGTAATAGTTCCATAACAAAAGTGTTTGAGAATCAAAACAAAGAAGATGTAAGTTTTAGCAAAAAGCTTCAACTTCCAACGATAAAGTCAATATAAAGATTCATGTTTAATCTGACAATGCAATATGATCAATGATACCCAGGGTCAATGCTAGATGTTTGCTTTGGTGGAGATAGAAGTAAGAGGAAAACTGACTCAACATTAAAAGTAAAAAAAGGCCCTTCGCAGAGGGAAGCAGGGATTAGTCATGTGCTAGAGCTTTTTATTTTTATGAAACAGAAGTAAAACAATTTTGATACATGCATGCTTTCGTCAACGACTTCACAACAGAAAAGCTATCTAGTCCCCCATAACAAGCAAGGCTTTTAGACTTGTGAGAGCAGCTGGTTTTTAGAGAAGCGAGTACGCTCCTATTTCTCCTTTATTTCACCACTGTCCAATGTTTAAGAGCTGATTTCTCAGATTTTCATTGCGTGGAGGAGAATGGTGAGTTATATTTATATTTTTGCTTAAGCTGCTCTCGGGTTGATTCAAGTGAAAACGTAATCCATCGACACCGGGTGAAAGGGGGGAAATGACCTTGCTCATCATGAGTTATATCCAGCTCTCTACTGCTCCCTCATGAGCTTAAAAACAGAGACACACAAAGGAATATTTTGAATTTTTAAAGATAGCACATGACAAATTTACTTGGAATGGCAAGAAATACCATGCATAGGTAGATATGATGGACTCAGCTGGCAAGATATTTTGGCTTTGGGATTTGGATGCACTAGTGAAGAGTACGAATTTTGGGGCTTAGCAAAGAAGTTATTTGAAGCAAACATCTAATATTAATCGGTAACAGAGTAACATAAGACATTAGGCAATGATAACCATAAAAGATCCACACCGTCTCCCTTATTGACCAAAGAATTCTTTTGATGGAAAGATTAGCTTAATGAATTAACAACTACAAAACACCACATAGTTTCAAGTTTTTAACAGTATTTCTTTACTAATCAATTCCACTCCATCACACGGCTCTAAAACCCAACCTGTGGTGGATCCCTGGGACAAAGCAAAGTAAAAGCACCTGATCCTTTGCCCCTGCTGTTGCGGATCAAGCAGCAACGCAGCTCGTGATAAGTAACCAGCAAGTTTAAGCATTCATCTTAATATCTCAAAACAAATGAGAAGTATCAAGTATCCACATAATGATCTACAATACTATGCAGGCTTTCGTTTCATTCCACTATCACATGAATAGCATTTTGTCACTTTGACAATTCAAGCAATTTATCAATAACAACTCTCCAACAAATATAAGTGAAGAACATGAGAGTTTAACAACAACTACTAGCAGCCCTAAATAAGATAAAAGCTAAAAGCGAGAGCTTACTAGTAAACAAACAGTAGCTAAGAATACTCAACAAAATATAAGCGAAGCACAAGAGTATTCAATCGAAAAAGCGGAGTGTGTCTTTCTCCCACACAAACAAAGCAAGGATCCAACAAGCATATGACTAGCAAAAAAACAAACAAACAAAACTGAAAGCAAAAAGACGCTATAAGTATAGCACATAATATGTAAAGTGATAAAAACTTAGTTCAACGAAGACGACCTCATGATAGTCGATGAAGAAGAGGGGATGCCTTGGGAATCCCCAAGCTTTGCCGCTTGATAGTTCTTGATATTCAGAGGGGGTGCCATGTGGGCATCCCCAAGCTTGAGCTCTGATCCATCTTCAATTTCTTCATTATCCTCTCCTTTGGAACTTAAAAACACTCTTCACACAAAACTTCTCATAAACTGATTAGAGGGTTAGTGCCCATAAATTAAAAATGCACATGTGTTCAACTCAAGACAAATTGCAAAACAACTTTATTAGGCGTTAGATACTGTTCACTAAGCCTCAATGTGGCACTCCACCTCTAGAGTATCACATCTGACGATAGTAAAGAGACGATATAAAATAAAAGCAGAATCTGTCAAAATCTGAACAGTCTGTAAAAATCAAATTTTTAGAAGCACTTCTGTAGCTCAAATAAGAAAAGTCAAAACTAACGAAAGATAGATAAAAGTATCAGTCTTGCTTTCTAAACATTTCAGAAAAATATAAATTTTAGAGATTTTTTGGATTTTTGAACAGTGAAGGATAGAAATCTGTTTCTGGACAGCAAAACAACACCTCGCACTTTCAATGCATTAAAGGCTAAACTTGGCACAAAAAACCAAAAGAAAAAGAGACAACGAAGTTGGTACAGAGGCAAAAACTTCAAGACTCAAGAAAAGTAAAAATCAAACTCAAAGTAAAAGATGGGTTGCCTCCCAACAAGCGCTTTTCTTTAACGCCTTTTAGCTAGGCGCAATGCCAAATATCAAGTTTTTTCGAAATCGAGGGCATCATCATTCTTCACATGAACACTAGAAAATTTATCATAAATGCATTGGATATTACCAATATAGGGCTGAGAATCACCCTTCTCCTTTCTCTTTGGTTGACTACTCTCATCGAATAGATTTTGAGGAGCAATCCAACCAAAATTGTCTTCCAAAGCATCGGATATCCCTAGGAGTTTAAACGTTATAGCAATATCAACTTTTTCCTCAATCTCAGTTTTGCGAGTGTACTTCCTTGGATTTTAATCCCTAACATCCAAAGAGTAGTGAATATTAGGATATGAACCAAGAGCACCATAACGAGCAAATATTTTCCTAGCTTCCTTAACTATATCATCAAATTCATGGAGAAGAGTTTCTAACACAAAATATTTTTCCTTTCCTCTCTCAATGCTATCAAGCTTAAGAAACATTTGCTGTAATATGGGATTTAAATTAACAAACCTCTTCTCAAGACGAGCTACCAAACAAGATATAGCGGAATCATAACTATTAGTTAGCTCTACTATTGACCTTTTATCATGAGTATAGAGTTTGCTAACGAAAGTGAGGAATTCTTCAATATTATCCTTTCCAACAATATCCCCACTTCCTACATTAACATATTTCATACCAAACTTAGGAGAAAACATGGCTACTAGGTAAAAGATAAACAAAACTAAAATAAAGATTACACTAATTTTTTTGGGTTTTAAAATTTTGCAACAGGAAAAATAAGATAACAAGAAATAAAACAAGCAAGACAAAAACACAGTAAAGTGATTGAGAGTGTGAGACTCCCCTTGCTGTAGCTCCAAGATCCCCGGCAACGGCGCCCGAAAAGAGCTTGATTGCTACTGATGAAGAGTTGGGTGGTGCCCCAAGCGAAGGCGGAGATGTAGCAAGCAGCAGTTTTCCCTCGATAATGAACCGAGGTTGATTGAACCAGTAGGACCTTGAAATCAACAACAAATTGAATGTTGAAGATCTCTGGCGCTTAATCTTCAATAGACGTGGACCTACACACACTCAGCCAAAATACTTTGCCCCCAACGGCGGAAAGGTTGTCAATCTTTCCGGTCTCGCAGAAAACAAAGCGGTTAATTGTATAGTGAAATAGATATGAAAATGGACCAGAGGAGTAATGATAATTAAAAGTGATGAATAAAGGTTGCAATCAATGTAAAAAGATGGACCGGGGGCCATGGGTTCACTAGTGGAGTCTCTCAAGTAAATAGAACATTCATATGATGGGTAAACAAATTACAGCTGGGCAATTGACAAGATTATAACACAAACTTAATCTAGCTATGACAAAGAGAACATGATAATATTTAAGTAGGCATCACGACAATGAACAAAGACCGTTGAGTCCAACTGCATCTTTGTCTAAAAAGTCCACCATGGGATCGCTATCCAGCCTGTCACCCATCGGTTTTAAGTTGCAAGCAACAGACATTTACATTAAATAAAGCACAAGAAGTAAGCAATATTAAATATCAAAATAGACTTTAACACCGTTGTTTTACCCTTAGTAGCAACAGCACACCCTCGCCCTTAGACGTTTCTGTCACTCGTGCCCAGGAACAAAAGGGGGCATGAATCCACTATCTATCATAAATACTCTCTCTTGGAGATACACACAATCACTTGGCCAAAGTAACTACGCACATCAGGGACCATGCAAGAACATAAATCAACATATAAGAATCATGCACAATATGATCATAACTTGCTTAAACTTTTAATTGTATTTCTTTACTAATCAATTCCACTCAAATAACCAGCAAGTTTAAGCATTCATCTTAATATCTCAAAACAATTGAGAAGCATCAAGTTTGATCAGATTGTGCATGATTCTTATATGTTGATTTATGTTCTTGCATGCTCTCCGATGTGCGTAGTTACTTTGGCCAAGTGATGGTGTGTATCTCCAAGAGTGAGTATTTAGGCTAGATAGTGGGTTCATGCCCCCTTTTGTTCCTGGGCACGAGTGACAGAAACGTCTAAGGGCGAGGGTGTGCTGTTGCTACTAAGAGTAAAACAGCGGTATTAATGTCTCTTTTGATATTAGTATTGCTTACTTCATGCGCTTTACTTAATGCAAATATCTGTTGCTTGCAACTTAATACCGTTGGGTGACAGGCTGCATAGCGATCCCACGGTGGACTTTTTAGACAAAGATGTAGTAGGAATCAACGGTCTTTGTTCATTGTTGTGATGCCTACATAATCATTATCATGTTCACTTTTTCATCGCTAGATTAAGTTTGTGTCATAATCTTGTCAATTGCCTAGCTTAATTTGTTTACCCATCATATGAGTGTTTTATTTACTTGAGAGACTCCACCAGTGAACCCATGGCCCCCGGTCCATCTTTTTACATTGATTGCAACCTTTATTCATCACTTTTCATCATCATTACTCCACTGGTCCATTTTCATATTTTCGTCTATTTCACTATACAATTAACCGATTTGTTTTTTGTGAGATCGGAAAGATTGACAACATTCCCGCCGTTGGGGGCAAAGTATTTGGTTGAGTGTGTGCAGGTCCACGTCTGTTGAAGATTAAGCGATCTTCAACATTCACTTTGTTGTTAATTTCAAAGTCCTACTGGTTCAACAAACCTCGGTTCGTTAACGAGGGAAAACTGCTACTTGCTACATCCACGCCTTCGCTTGGGGCACAACCCAACGCTGCCATCACCGACCACTATCAAGTTTTCTGGCATCGTTGCTGGGGAACACTAAAGCTACATAAGAAGATTATTCCTAGTCAACTATTTTATCACCAATCATCCTGCCACTCCAAGTAAAATTTTCATGTGCTACCTTTAAAATATTCAAAATACTCCTTTTTGTGTCTCTGTTTTTAAGCTCATGAGGAAGCAGTACAGAGCTAGATATAACTTGTGGCAAGCAAGGTCATTTCTCCCCTTTCACCCGGTGTTGATGGTTTACGTCCTCACTTGAATCAACCCGAGAGCGGCTTAACCAAAATATAAATATAACTCACCATTCTCCTCCGCACAATGAAAATCTGAGAAATCAGCTCAAACATTGGTTAGTGATGAAACAAAGGAGAAAGAGGAATGTACTCGTTCCTCTAAAACCAGCTGCTCTCACAAGTCTAAAAGCCTCGCTTGTTATAGGGGACTAGCCAGTCTCTTTGTTGTGAAGTCGTTGATGAAAGCATGCATATCTCAAAACTGTTTTACTCTGTTCTATAAAAAATAAAAAGCTATAGCACATGACTAATCCCTGCTTCCCTCTGCGAAGGGCCTTTCTTTTACTTTTATGTTGAGTTAGTTTTCCTACTTCCTTCTATCTTTCACAAGCAAACACTAGTGTCAACCTTAGTACAACAATTGTTATTTGATGGTGTATTTGACTGATTATATTGCTTTGTATTGATAATATCCATGAGATAAATATGTTGAGGTTGAAGCAATTGCTGAAACTGAAATCTTCTTTTGTGTTGGTCAAATGCCATTTACTTAGAGATTATTGCTTTGTGAGCTAACTCTTGTGCAAAACTTTTGGATTCAAGTCTCCAAAGTACTATTCATGAAAAGTTTTGCTTATATGATTCAGTTGTTTATTCATTGCTTAATTAGTAGCAAACTATAGACCATTGACTTGGATCACTTCATTCATTCACATGTGCTTTACACTATTATTTGATCAAGATCGTGTGGTAGCATGTCACTTCAAAAATTATATTGTTTTATCGTTTACCTACTCGAGGACGAGTAGGAACTAAGCTTGGGGATGCTTGATACGTCTCAAACGTATCTACTCCCTCTGTCCCGAATTAGATGTCGCAACGGTCATTTTGCAAAAACCCCCTCATGTTTTGTCCGACACAACCCTCGATCCAGGGTATCTTCCCCTCCGTCCTGGGACGCACCGACGGAGTCTCATCCGGCGATCCACCGGCGAAGCTGCCATGCCCGCCTACTCCGTCACCTCCCCGCGGCCCGCCGCCTGCTCCTTCTCTTCTTTCCTCCTTCCATCGTCCACACTCCCCAAATCCCAACGCGGAGGGGAGATCAAGGGAAAAATCCCCTTTTCTGCGACTACCCTGCAAAGCGCACGATTTGCCGGCTCCGGCGGCGGCGCTCGTGTCCGGCAGAGACGCACAAACCTCTGCCTAATGATGCACCAGCCGTGTGCATCGCTGCTGGTGCACGACATCAAGCGCGTGGAGGGATGATCCTGGCCGTCCCCGGTAACGGGCCGCCTGTGGATCCACGCCTCCTCCAAGGTTCCAGACCCGGACACCGTCGCCACCATGGAGATCCACGCCGTCGACGGGGTCACCAGCATCTACTTCCCCCAGCACTACCTCGTCTCCCGCCTCCTCGGTCAGGTCCCTTTCCTCCTCCTACCCATCGTCTTCCAAATTTGTCACAATCCCCATGAACAGACGCATGCAAATCAACTCTTTTTTCTAACACACACGCATGATATGTGCGCTCGCTAGTTCCTGAACAATTCCTTCTTTTCCAAATTAATCTCACGCCATTGACGATTTCTTCCTTGCTGCAACAGGGTGCGTGGAGGTGGTAGGCTGCGTCAAGTCTGAAGAGCTTGTCTGCTGGGAGGATGTGCCTGAATCACTAATGTCATTTCTTCTTCGGCCACACCTGGGGAGTAGAAGTAAGAAGCTCCATAGCTGCTGCTTGTTTACTGTCTAGGACTGACTGAGATTGTTGCTAAATCATGTCGCTCAAATGTTCACTGAATTTGAACTATTCTTTTCATTTTTATTCACAGAATTTCTTCCCCAAGGAAACGTGTACACCAGGAGTAATAAGACCCCAAAACAGTTGAGGGTCACATATAGCTGGGAGTACACATCAAGATGGGACTCCAAAATAGGTGTTGACCATCAAGTTAAATAGCTGGGACACATCAAGCTGGGACTTGGGTAGCAGATGTCCAAGTGCAAAGGACACATTAAGTGCAAAGGAGTATCAGAATATAATTCAATAAACTATAGACATAATTTCAGTGTTACCTTAGCTGTTGGAACAAGAAAGAAAAAGTTGAGTTAATAATGTATTGTGTACTGTGTTCAAATTTCTATAACTAGTGCCAGTGTGCCACTAGTGTACTATGTACTGTAGTTCAAAATACATTATGACTTGTAATTATGGTCTCAACTGAGCTTGTACTCCTGGTTTTGATAAGAAAGAATTTTCTCAGCTGTTTCTTTTGTTTTCTTTTGGAATGGATATATGGAAAATTGTCCTGGATAGTGCTGACTTGAGATTATTTTTATTCTTTCAGTACTTAGTGCATCTTAAAAACTATACTGTCATTTCTTACGAAACTATACATAAGTGCATCTTCAAGTGTTTCCTTGAAAACCTGAATATTAAGTGAGCTTGTTTCACCTGAATATTTCTTTCATGTTTTAGATGGACAGATAACATGTTACAAATTCATTTGAACTGTCATTTACTACAACTTACACTGAAACAATAGGTATTCAGTTTTCACATACCTAAGAGACTAAAACCATTAGCATAATACATGCAACATTTCAGCATGGAGTACACTGGTTGGAGCATTACACTGAATATTAGGTGAGCGTGTTTCAACTGTCATCGCTGGAAGTCTGGAACATGTACAAGAGCTGGTGCTACTTGGATGTTGCTGGTGCTGCTACTTGGATGTTGCTGGTGCTGTTGTTTGGAGGCTGTTGGTGTTGCTGCTCTGAGGCTGTTGGTGCTGCTGTTTGGAGGTTGCTGGTGCTACTGCTCTGAGGCTGTTGGTGCTGTTTTTTGGAGGTTGCTGGTGCTGCTGCTGCTCTGAGGCTGTTGGTGCTGTTGTTTGGAGGCTGCTGGTGCTGCTCTATAAGGGCAATGGTCTGTGCAAATAGCTCGGCCGTGATAGATAGCGCGATAGGAAGTCTTCCTTCTGCCAGTATGTGATCCTTATTCACGTGAGGAATATCGTAGTTATTGCCGCCTTCTTTATTCATAACCTCAACCATACATGACTGGAGTGTCACGAAGCTCCAGGCCAGCTTCTCGACCTCATAGTTCCGAAATTCTTCCTCGACACCCTCTATCAATTCCCTGATGTTTTTTGGTGCTCTAGTGTCGGTCAGTGACTGGAGAGATCGGAAGAAGCATAGGTCAAGCACATTCATATCGGGACTGTTTGGAGGTTGTTGCATCAACCTAATGTCCAAATCAGTCTGTGCTATGGCGTCCGCAAAACCCTTGTCGTTAGGCAGGACATGAGGTCTTGTGTTGTCTTGTTGTATGAAGATGGTTCTTCCTTCATCTTCGTCGGGCCACATGTCTTGGATGGCAGGAACAACTTTATCACAGAGATACCTTCTCATGACATCTCGGTTGACCTTGACTGATTTCTGCTCGAGTGTCCCCCTATTTCTGTTTTTGCTCTTGTTTTTAGCCGGGGTTTCTTCAACGAAGGCCCATGTGCCAATCTTGCCGTCAAATGTGACTACTCCATCTTCACCATATCTTGGTTTTGCCACAGCCGTTAGGAACATCACCTTCACAATGTTGCTCTTGTTCTTTGAGGTGCGCAAGGGCCGGGGTTCTCCGGGGAGCAGGTAGTACGTGTTGTTCTCTCTGGTCAAATAGAACCACTTCTCTTCAGATATGGATGATGTTGTCCATATTCTGTAAGAAAATCCTCGAGTGTCTGAACTAACGCGGATCGAGCATAGAGACGCAGAATTTCAATCTTTGAATCATATTAGTTGGCGTCATCACTGGCTTCACGGTACTGGTGTGTCTTGTCACCTGACCCAGCTGGAACCTTCTATTTAAGGTTGAGCGAGAAATACCCAGAGACCTTGCTAGAGCTCGAACTGTCTTCCTTCGGTTCAGTGGGACTGTCGCTATCCTATCGAGTTCCAAATCTTTCCTCTTACAACCAACCCTACCGTTCTTCTTGTTCGATACGTCCACTTGTCGAGCTTCTGTACCTTCTTCCATCTATTGCTTTGCATCTTTCCAAATTCTTTCAACTGTCCGTAGACTTGTGTTCAACAGGGTAGCAGTGAGTTGCTTGTCCTCTGGCATGATATATCCATCCCTACTCTGGATTACTTGCAACGCAAAAAAAGCACCAAACCTTTGCTCATCTGACAGTTCTTTTTTAACTTGATGGTAAACACCTGCAACTTCCTCTTCTTCTTCAGGAACTTTTTCTTCTTCATCAACTTCCGGAACTTGAGCATCTTCCTCTCGCAGAATCTCGTTCAAGTCCAGAGCAGCATCTTCCTCTCGCGGAATCTCATTCAAGTCCAGAGCAGCATCTTCCTCTCGCGGAATCTCTTTCAAGTCCAGAGCAGCATCTTCCTCTCGAGGAATCTCATTCAAGTCCATAGCACCATCTTGTACTTCTCCAGGGAACTCCACCTTGTACGTGTTATGCAGGTCAGTACACATTCCTGTAAAAGAGCGAGATTAGGGTCATGACATTGTTTCTTTCGAGAACAAGAAAACACCACTTGAATCGAGCATAGCTTACCGTGTACCAAAGGTTTAGAGAAGATTTCCTTTTGATGCATCCTGTTATATTTCCATATATGGAGTGCTTTATGGGGTAGTTTTCTCCTCTTGGAAACTAGCTTATGTAGGTCTTTGCCATCAATTTGTTTTATCATATAGTTGTGCAAAGGGAAAATTAAATTAAATTGACATGATGAATTTTTCCTTGTAGGTAAGAGCCAATTGAAACTTACTCATTGGAGAGCACTATTTGATTATCAAATTTCAGCATCTTGCTGTTAGCCAATTGCTACTGCTCAAAGCGACTGAAGGAGCTTGGCGACAAGGTCCCTGCTCCTGTGAAAGAGAAGGAGTGCATGAGTAAGTGTAACTATTTTTTGTGCAGCAGAACTAATGCAATTTCAATCAGACTTGTAGCTTTACACACTGCCATTAATTCATGAAACCTACATACTGCCATTTAAACCTGCAATTTCAATCAGACTTGTAGACTTGTAGCTTTATACACTGCCATTAAATTAAAAATGGTGCTGGTTCAGGAAGGTACTAATGCCAGGAGAAGCAGTCCATTGTGCATGTAGGTACTAATTCCAGGAGTACATAGTGCAACTACTGTCAAATGTATGCACCTATATCCTTAATTCTTCACTACAACAAGATTTTGCTTGAAAAGTACAACACCAGGACAACATCCTATTAACTCTGGCAAATCATGCCTGATTTCTCATTCCCTTAGACATACACACTGCCCCCTAGATCCTTGCATTGATAGATAAAAAACATAATGTACAAGCAAGAAAGCTGTCAAAGCCAACTGCAAACAAACAGCCTACTGTACAACAAATTAGGCCACTGAAACTGAACAGCCTACTGTACAGCCTAACTAGTTGCACACTGCATATCAGTTTCTTAAACCTGAAAGATAACAAGCTAACTATCATTTCAAGTTGTAGCAAAGAACACCAAAAATCCAGTTGATTTGTAGCATGCTGATTTTGATTTAAAGCACAACTAGTTGCACACTGCATATCAGTTTCTTAGACCTGAAACTCTGAAACCTGAAACTATACATGTACCTTCTTGTGTTAACAATCTCTCTGAATCTCGATGGCAGCAGCAACGAGCTCCACTGTCGATAGGGGAGATGCAGCACGCGCGCGAGCGTGGGAGACATGTGGGTGGCGGCGCCGCCGGTTTTTGGACACCGGAGGTGCTCCGGTGATGAGCTCCAGGGTGGCGAGCGGCAGACCACGACGGCCGGGCAAATCAGCAAGCAAGCGAGCCGGGAAAAAGGTCTTGGAGGACCAGAAGAGCACCCTCAAGCTGTTTAACGACTTGGGGAGGACTGAGGAGGCGTGACGGCCTCAAGATCATCTAGGGAAGTTGCGGCCGGAGAGGGAGGAGATGGCCTCGATTCGGCTGATCCACGGCTTCCCGACAAGTGTGGCTCGAGGAGGGCATCTATCTCAGCGATGCGGAGCTCTTGGTCTGCTCGGAATGGCTCGGGGAGGACCGAGGAGGTGCGACGGCGGCGAGCTGTGGCGGAAGGGGCGGCCGGAGTCGGAGGAGACGACCCCAATTCCGTTAATCCACGGCAGGAGAGAAGATGCAGGGGATTTTCGGCAGGGTAGAAGGAGCAGGAGCAGGCCGGCAGCAGGAGCTCCACCGGCCTGGAGCCTGGCCGGCGACAAGATCTTCCCGCGCCTGAAGCCCGCGCGTGTGTCCTTGTTGTGGGTTACGATTTCCAATTTAAAGTTGCTAAGGGGTTTTCTGTAAAATGTGCTGTAGTTCAAAATTTTCAACCCCCGCGACATCTTTTCCGGGACAGAGGGAGTATAATTTTTGATGTTCCATGCATGTTTTATATCAATTGCTACATGTTTTATATACACTTTATATCATATTATGACATTTATTGGACTAACCTATTAACAAGATGCCATAGTGCCAGTTTATGTTTATTATGTCTGTGCACTACAGAAAAGGTCCAAAAATGAAAGTTCTCGGAAAAAATCTAGAAAAATTACAGAAATTCTATTTTCCCAAAAGACCCACGGAGCCAGAAGACAAAGCGGAGACGGCGCACGGGGTCCCCACACCACCCCTCGGCGCGGTAGAGGTGGGCCCATGCCGAGGCATGGTGAGGACGCCTTGTGCACCTCCTCGCGTCGCCTCTTTGCCTATAAAGACCCCCTTGACCTAAAACTCACGGGAGGATAGACGATTCCCCCAGTTCAAGAGCTCCGCCGCCATCCGAAACCCTAATTCGGGGGACAGAAGTCTCTGTTTTGGCACCCTGCCGGGACGGGGAATTGCCCCCGGAGCCATCTCATTTGACGCCACCGCCTCCATCATCACCGTTGCTGCCTCCCATGATGAGGAGGGAGTAGTTCTTCATCGAGGCCGAGGGCTCTACCGGTAGCTATGTGGTTTATCTCTCTCTCTCATGGTGTGATCTATTTGTGATCATGAGCCTTGTAATCTAGGTTGAATTCATAGATGTTTTTCCTCTTCATTACGTTATGAATATGCTACTAAAGTGGTTTTATCATTGTAATCTCTGGAGTCGCCTTTGTCCCATGGTGCGAAGGTGACAGTGCGCATGACGTGTGTGACTCTTTGGATTAAAGATTATGGGGATACTTGCCATGAGTTGTTCTTTGTGTTGGGTGTCACTGTAAAATTGTGATGTTTGTTTAGTACTATTTTGGGGTGCTCATAGTGACAGCGCGGGGTGCCTTAGATGTGGAATACGGACTTTAAGGTGTGCTTTTATAGCCCTACGCAGTGGATTGGTGTTCGTTATCCAACAGGAGAATGGTTCGGAGTAGCATGTGAAGAGGAAGTATCTATGCGTTCAATTATGATTATTAATGTTGCGAGTGTCCACTAGTGAAAGTATGATCCCTAGGCCTTGTTTCCAAGCATCGAAACACCATTTACTCTCAACTTTGTCGCATGTTTGCTCGCTGCCATTTTTATTCCAGATTACAAATAACACTTGTAATCATCCATATCACATGTATTACACTATCTCTTCGCCGAACTAGTGCACCTATACACCTGACAAGTGTATTGGGTGTGTTGGGGACACAAGAGACTTCTTGTATCTTAATTGATGGGTTGCTTGAGAGGGATATCTTTGACCTCTACCTCCCTGAGTTCGATAAACATTGGGTTATTCAATTAAGGGAAACTTGCTGTTGTTCTACAAACCTCTGCACTTGGAGGCCCAACACTATCTACAAGAATAGAAGCGTGCGTAGACATCAATGCCTCATGGGTTCGTCTCGGTGCCAAGGAGAAGGTCTACGAACAGTCCAATGCAGTGGCCAGAAGCTTTGTCCATCTTCGTCCTCAATAGGATGGCTGAGCTCATGAAGGATGGGCTCGATATTGACAGGGGAATCGGGGACCAGAGTTTGGACAAGATTTGTAAAGATGATCTCCTATTCTGCAAGGCCAAGGTGAGCAACACCCAGTTGTACAATCATCTCTGGAAGTGGAAGACCAGGTGGAACCATCTCCACAATTTGGCACAAGCCGAAGGAGTGGAATGGCATGAGGAGGCAAGCACTTTCTTCATGGACAATATGGCATTCCCCAAACATGTGACTCTAAGCTTCCGCAATTTAGTTCTTCATAATCTGTGCTGCATCCGTTAAGTGCTTAACAGTTCCATCATTTCAGGTTCACCCCAAGGACGAATGATTCATCAACACGCCAATTGAGAACTATGAGCAGATGAAGATCATATTCAGCAAACAGCGTGTGCTGAATCCTCTGGCCGTGAACACGCTCCACCTTGCTCTTAGCTACCTCATGGATCATGAAGAGGAGCGTGTCGCCTATCTTGCCGGGAATGAGAAAACCAGGAAGAAGTGGTACTACTCCTACTATTGCGCCCTGTTTGTCGCGATGAGGTCATGACTCTTTAGTCGCTGATGTGTTTGCTGCCATGCCCTCTATTGTGTCCTCTAATATGTAGAACTTGATAAAACTGATGTCAGAGTTGTATATTTTGCGAGGCAGTATACTAAACCCCTCAGATGACGAACTTGTGGTGCATCACCAGCAGTTCTTGTGCTGAATTTGTGATGCACCACCTATTTTGCTAACTAGTTAGGGCATGTTTAGTTCAAGCCTATGGTTTGGTATGTTTAGAAAGGGCATGTAGAACATTGTAGGTAACTTTGGTACGTTCACCACTCGGGCAACAAGGTAAACACATCATGGCACTTGCACGTAACCAAACAGCATGAAATTAGCACTGTGAACACCTTCATGCAACCAAACGGCGCGTCCTAGAAAATTTGCATGCTGTGAAACGGGCCTGGCCAGAACATTATTGGCAGGCAAACGGGCCGCACAACATGGTTGAGGCCTTGTTTTTCTAGGGCCAGGCCCGCCAATGCCACGGATGCAAAGAGGCCAAAAAACGCCTGAGCAACCAAACGCACCCTCTAACTCCTTCGAGCAGAACACGCCGGGGCGCACAAACTAATGCGCTGCCAAACACAACAAGGTGCATCCTACACCCGGCTGTGCATAAAGCTTTCAGATATCTGCCCCTCTTTGGTCCAAGATCCCAGCCAAACAACAAGTAAGGGCGTGTTTGGTTGCCCATGGACTTTTAGAAACACACTATTCTAGACGAATTTCGGTTCGTTTGTTGTGCTGCCCCGTTCCGCGAGGCTGCGTGAGCACGGAAATTAAAGAACTCTAGGCCATGCCCGGGAGGAACGCTTGATTCGGCCGTTTATTTAGAGCCACCCTCACGTAGTGTATTTTGGGGCACTGTTCGCTCCAGCCTGGCTCAGCCCGACTTTTTCTCTGCTCACCTCCCTTAGGCCTCTCTAATCTCTCCATTTAGTGCCTTTCTAATCTCTCCAAATATTGCTCGATTCAAAAAAAAGTGCACAGATGAGAAGTATATGTTTTGACGAGTAGGTTCGATTCTCTTGCTCGGTTTCGAGATTATTCGACAGTATCTTCTTAATTTCGGACCGATCTTTTCCCCTTTTCTGTATGAATTTTGTCAAATTAGTCGTACTCGGTCAACCGTTTCAGATATCCTTTGACATGTAGCTTCATCTCAATGTTCAACACAACTTTCATGTTGTAAGTTTTATGTTTCCGTGGTCGTATATGAGCAGATTTTATACTGAACTTTGTACGTGTTTAGACTGCACTAGTGTGCACTTCGTTCTTCAACTTCCGTCGCCGTCTTTTGCCGCCGGCATAGCAGCAGCTACTAGGCTATAGCGGCACAACAGAGAGCTACTAGACATCATCTTCGCTCAGCCGTCGTCGCTCGTAGCCATGGAATCCGTCGTCGCCACAGATCTTGCGTTATATGTATGCATGTATTTAGACTGCAGGTAGTGTACAGTATGTTAGGCGGTTCCTCTCCGTCGTCGCCACAGAGGCTATTAGGCTGTGTGAACTGACCACACATCGCCGCCGTCCCGACGCCGCCGTTCCGGTACTACTGCTGCGCCACACCGTTGTCCTGCTCGTCGCCCTTCATGGTGTTATAATGGTGTGAGGTAAGTCTATCCCATGGACGTGAGGTAAGAGTACACGAAACACAGATGAACACCAAACGCCGTGCTCAAAAAAATTGCATCTAGACGAACGGGCATGGCTAAAACATTGTTGGCAACCAAACTACATGCATAACATGGCTCAAGCCACGTTTTTTTAGGGCCAGGCCTGCCAGAGCCAAGAAGATGCGAGGCCTAACTGGCGGCCGACCGATCGAATTTGGCAAGTCGCGGCCTCTTGGCTATCTGCCCCTCTTTGGTCCAAGATCTGGACTCTGGTCGGCAAGCCATTATCAAAGCCCCGACCGCCTATCCCAAAGGCATTAAATCGGTGGTCACCCTGTTGACCTGGGATATATGGAAGGGGAGACAAATCATCAATGTCGGAAGCTCTCTTCCAAAAAATGAAAGACGAAGAAAAAGTTTGGATCCTTGTTGGTGCTAAGCATTTAGGAAAAGCTTCGTCTAGAAAAAAAATCATGTGACTTCAATGTTTGGATCAGTGAGAATATGGCGCGACAATTGACTTCCGAGAGCGGAGGAATTAAAGGCGATTGGGGACAGGGGTCGCTCAAGGTTGATCCGGGTGTCTAGTCTCATCGATGACCGGGGAAAGTGGGATGAAGCATTGGTGCGGAAAACTTTTCAACCGATTGATGTCGAAGTCATATTAAAAATCAAGCTTTGTGAGAGGAAACCGGGTGACTTTCTAGCATGGCAACATGAGAAGAATGGAAGTTTTTCTGTACGGAGTGCATATCGCCTGTGTTTACGATTGTCACAGCAAGGGCGAGAAGCTGCAGCTAGTAGCTTAGCACCGCTTGGCAACAAACCAATTTGGAAAAAGATTTGGAAGTGTGGTGTACCGCAAAAGTTCGAATTTTTGCATGGAAGGCACTGTCCAAAGTCTTGGCTACAGAGTGGAATAAAAGAAAGAGGAACCGGGAGGGGGGGGCGCCCTGGGGCGAAAGCCTTTATGGAAGGCACTGTCCTAAATTTTACTGAAAATTACCTATATGGCCCCCTCCAACTTAGTTAGTATGCACTTGGCCCCCTTGATTAATATTTCTGGTTCCGTCCCTGACGGGACTCATGGCAGATGATCTGCTAGCTGGCCGCGGAGGTAGCCTAGCTATGTTGGGGCAATTGATTTTTTGCCCCGTTTTACTTTGGAACTCTCCTATTTGCCCCTAATTACTTTGACCTATCCTATTTGCCCCACTTTTCTTTGGTACTTGATTATTTGCCCTTTTGTATTTGTTTATTTTGTTTTGAGTGAATAGCTAATATAGGCAAGACAAGAATACCCTTGCCTGCAGTACATGCTTGACTCGATTGGAAAATCGTTGTCTCCTACTTTTCCGTACTTTGTATCTAGAGTACTTCACCTAATTTCCTCCGCAGTCTTAGGCTTCGGTGGCATTTATCACGCGCTTCTGGGCCCCGAGACTCTTGAGGAATCTTTTCCATTTTTTGGTTATGTATGGAAAGATAGAATGTAGGCACATGGATCCGTACATCTCGATCGGAAAAGAATCAATAGAAGGAGAATCGGACGATATCTTTTTCGAAACAAACAAAAAGCAAAAGAAAGAGAAAACAGAAATCCCTGTTCGTCCCCAAGGATGAACTAGGCTGCCGAGCTGCCGCTCGCATAGCTGCTGCCCAGCTACAGCTCGCCGCTCCCCGCTCGCTGCTGCCTCGCGCGCCCATCGCTGAAGCTAGCTGCTGCCCCCGGCGCCCACCCTTCAGCGAGTTGTTGCCCCCTTGCTGCCTGTGTGGTAAACCAAAATTAAATAAAATTCGAGCTCGCCGGTGGCACCTCGCGGAGAGCTGAAGCGGCTGAGCGTGTGTACGCTGGGAGGAGGCTGGAACCATGGCGGAGAGGCACGACCACCCCTCCAATCTGGCCGCTCCTTCGGCGACCACATGAACGTCCCATAGCCTCAAGCCCTCAACGCCTCGGGAAGGAGAGAAAGGCTCCGCGCCGCCAGCCGCCTCAGGAGAGAGAGGAGGACTTGCCACGCCGACAGCTTTCGCAGCAGGCGGCATGACAGCCAACAGGGTGAGGAGAAGGATGTGGATGGCGGGCCGGCGACCATGGGGAAGAAGAGAGCAGACGAGAGAGGTGTGTATTTTCGTCATTGAGTGTAGACCTAATATGACAGAGGACAAATAATCAAGTACCAAAGAAAAGTGGGGCAAATAAGAGAGACCAAAGTAAACAGGGGCAAATAGGAGAGTTCCAAAGTAAAACGGGGCAAAAAAAATCAAATTCCCCAGCTACGTCAGCGCGCGCGCACCTGCACTTGCATTGCAGGAGCTGTTCGATTGGAAGTACCTGCCTGTCGTTGTAGGGTCTCTCCCTCGCACTTACAGACAGTGTTCCCGTGCAGTTTGTAGGTGAGATGCACGCATCAGCTTTGTTTCCATTCGCCACACCCGGCCGACCGATCCCAAATCAATAATCGCACCAGTCCAGCACAGTACCGTCACCCATAGCACTTTTTTTTTGAGAAGGAAGAACGAGTTCATAGATCAAAGACCAACATTACAGCAAGAACACGCCTACACACACCACATCGATCTGGAAACGAACAAAGAAGCGAACAAAGAAGCGAACAAAGAAACAGCAACATGGGAGAAGCAAGCACAACGAACCCTGCACCTAAGCTCCAAGACAGCATCAGTTGACGAACCTCCAGAGACACCCGCGCGCACAAGGCCGACGGGATGAAAACCGATGAACGAGCATGGCCGGGGAAGCACCCCGCACTTCTCGGAACTGAGCGCCACCACCCTTCGTCAACAACGTCGACGGAGAGTAGACGCAGCTCCCACCATCATCCTTAGACCCAGCACCCGAGCTGCTGCAACTTCGTCGGCCCCTCCAGATCTTGAAGCTCCATGCGCAGCAGACCGGAACGCCGCTACACCACCCCCAGAAGCTCCACGGCAAGGCCAGAGCATACCTCGTCGAGACGGAGACGGAGTCGGGGGACAAAAGCTCCGCAGCGAAGCCACCGCCTCCGCCGCAGCAGCCACGCCAAGAGCACCAGAGGAAACACGCCGACAGCAGCCACCCCGCCGATAGCACCACCACCTCCAATGCGCCACCGGCCGGGACAGAACCAACTCGCAGGACCAGCCGATCCGCGAGTACCAAAACGCCGCCAGCTCCCCGACATAGCAAATGACCACGCCGGAGAAGGGGAAGAGCAGCGACGACCTTACTCACCACCGACGGCATCTCCACCTTCAGCACACCGCCAGCCAGAAACCCTAACCCTAAGCTACTATCTACAAGCCTCCGGCACAGATCCGGGGCCCCTCCACACTCCCACAGCCGCCGCAGCAGCCGGAGAGAGGAGAGGCTGCAGATCTGGCCGTCGGCGGCGAGAGAACCTGGGGTCGCCCTGTTCCGCCTCGCTCTGTACTACTTATCTGAAAAAGAAATACGGTGCAGTACAAACACACTAGAATTAGTAGCAACATGCTGTATCCTATCCAATGAAAAAAATAGCGCGCTATATCGCCGCTATTAGCACGATATAGCGTTTTGAGAATTGTCTCGCTATAAAAATCATGTACGCTATAACGAAAATAGCACGCTATAACGCGATATATCACGCTAATAGCATATTTTTAGGCCGGCGCTATATTTCTGTAGCGCGCTATTTTTTCATTGATCCTATCTTCCTCGAACGCATCCCCACACAACAGCACCCATCTGCAAGCTCTATAAACACGGGTGTGTCCTCCCGTGTAATCAGGCACACACACCCAGCACCGAAGACTAATTGCCCAGCGGACCATCATACACACACGATAGCATAATGCAAGGAAACCGGCCGGCCGGCGTGCTCCTCCTCCTTCGCCTGCTCCTCACGGTTCTTCTCCTCGTGCCATTTGCCGCTCCACCTGCCGCCGCCGCCACAGCGTACAGCGGCCGGGTCTTCACCAGCCACGCCGCAACAGGGACGAGGGCGAGCGCTCATCTCGACGCGCCGGCGTTCACGAGGACGATGGAGGACGAGATTGCGCCGGAGATGATGAATTGGGCGGCCAACCTCGCCAGCGGCGGTATCAATTACGACTCCCTCAACCCGAACCGCCAGGCGTGCAGGCAGAATTGCGCCGGCCATGGAGGACCCTACACCGGCCATGGGTGCAAGAAGATATACCAGAACAGGGGGTGCTAGTAACGACGGCCAATCGATGGATCCATCCGTTCGTGCACGCAGCATATGTGCATGCCATCCCATCGAGCGCCGTAGAGGTATCGCACGGTCAGATGTATATGCTGCTTCTCGGATTCTGAATAAACAGGAATACCTCACTGTTAACTCTTTTTTTCGGGGGTTACCCGATCTCTGCATCAAAAAGATGCATATGGCTCATTTATTTCATTTACTTAATATAAACTGGCAAAAGCCTTACAACGAGCCAATATACAAGCCGAAGACATCAAACAGTAAAAACACCACAACTAGCACAAACGATACACGAAAATAGGGACTTGTTCCTCGTCCTCAGCCATTGCCGGCTCCCCGACGACTACAGAGATAGGGCATTGTGCACACGCTCCGGCCATCGCCTCCTCCATCTTCCACCAATCCACCTCCAGCTTGTAGAACGAAGCGAACCACGACGCCAAACAGCGCCACCTCCCTGCTCTCGTCCATTGTCATGCACCAGACGTCGATACTCCGCAGCACCTTGCTACCAAGGCCCGTCGTCGTTGATGCGATCGATGCATGCCGCACCACCACCTACGTGTTACCACCATCAAAACATCTGCTGCAAAAACGATGCCCTCAAGAGGGAAAAAGATGTCGAAACACCTCCATCGTTCGATCCAGGAAACCCGGATCTGAGGTTTCCCCCGGAGCAGAACATGAGTGAGTAGACGCGGGATGCAACGGCGATGCCTTCATTAAGGTAACGACGCATAAACGACGCATAATGCCGCCATCGCCCACCCTGACAGAAGTCGGGGCTCGGTTTTCACCGGCATCCGCGCCTCCCCAACTCGCTGTCGTGTCCAGCCGCCGGCCCCCTCCGACGGAAGAGGAAACCACCACCGCCATGTCGGGGCCAGAGCCACCGGCTTCCTCAAGCCGCAGATGGAGCCCAACGGAAACCGACGTCACAGACGGTCGGATCGGAGGTGTAGATCGGCCCAGATCGGCTGGCCGGCCGCCACCGACCGATCTCGATACCCGCCGCCGCCAGCTCCAGCATCTAGCCGCCGCTCCGCCGCCGCCCTGCCGTGGATCAGCCTAGCAGGCACCGTCGCGTCGGGCCGTGCACGACCGAGGAAGATCTGTCACCGCCACCACTCCACCCGAGTTTTGTCGGGCGATGCCCACGACAGCGGTGGAGGGAGGTGTGTGCGCTGAGGCGGGCGAGGGGACGGCGAGGAGGCGGGCGAGGGGAGGGTTCCCTCACTGTTAACTGATGCTTGAGTTTTTTTTTAAGATAGCAAGCCGCCTCATTAAAAATGATGCTTGAGTTGGGTACATAGTTCCTATCGATTGCCGGCTTGGGCTGTGTTTTGGGGAATGCATTTTTACAGGAATCAGTACCTACCGGCACAAGTTGATTCGTGTCTCAACGTGCTAAAGTCAAACATGTTCAAGAAGGGGGAAACATGTTCAAGAAGGAACGATCAAAGGTGAACAAAAATTTATATCTCAGAATATTATAAGAAGTTGTTTCGTGCAACGAATTTCTCGCTTTTGGAGGACTTAAACCAGGATATTTCACAGCTAACGGAAGAAGAGAATAGTATTCTTACGTCTAATCTTTCAGTGAAAAAAGTGTACGATGGTAGTTCTCAGATGGAGACTAACAAGGCTCCGGGACCGGATGGGTTCCCTGTAAAATTTTATCAATAATTTTTGAGAGGTGATTAAGGATGATTTGATGGATATGTTCTTTCAACTGCAACAAGGAAATTTGCCTTTGTTTAGATTGAATTTCGGAGTCATCACCTTACTAACCAAAAAAGAAAATGTGGTTCAAATACAACAGTACAAACCTATTTGCCTGCTTAATGTGAGTTTCAATTTTTTTACAACAGTAGCAACTAACCGTGTAACGGCGGTGGCTAATAACGTAATTAGACCTTCTCAAACGACATTTATATCGGGTCCACATATTTTGGAAGGAGTTGTAGTACTCCACGAAACTATTCATGAACTTCACATGAAGAAAATGGATGGCATTATTTTCAAAATTGATTTTGAGAAAGCATATGATAAGGTAAAGTGGTCGTTCCTTCAACAAGTATTGTGAATGAAGGGTTTTGACCCTCGATGGTGTGATGAGATTATGCGGTACGTTCAAGGAGGTAGTTTTGGTGTTCAATACAATGATAATATTGGTCATTATTTTCAGACTCGTAAAGGTCTCCGCCAAGGTGACCCCTTATCTCCTATACTTTTCAATATAATAGTCGATATGTTGCCTATTTTAATTGAGAGAGCAAAAGAGGATGGTCAGGTTGGGGGTCTGATACCTCATTTAGTGGAAGGAGGGATCTATATCTTACAATATGTGGATGATATAGTTCTCTTCTTGGAACATGATCTGCTAAAGCCATCAATATGAAATTGATTCTATGTTTATTTGAACAACTTTCAGGGCTCAAAATTAATTTTCATAAAAGTGAAATTTTCTATTTTGGTAAGGCAAAGGAGGATGAGGCCCAATACAAACAAATATTTGGATGTGAGTCGGGTTCTTTTCCTTTTAAATACCTAGTTATTCCTATCCATTACAGAAAATTGTTGAATTCCGAAGGGTATCCAGTCAATGTCGTTTCGAAGGAAAACTTAGTTGTTGGAGAGGCAAGCTGCTCTCATATAGAGACTGGTTAGTCTTAATAAATTTGGTTTTAACAAGTCTACCTATGTTCATGCTGTCATTTCAAGAAATACCTGTCGGGGTACGGAAAAGACTAGATTATTATAGGCCATGTTTCTTCTTGCAATGTGACGAAAATAAACGTAAGTATAGACTTACTAAATGGAACATAATATGTAGACGAAAATAACAGGGCGGTTTAGAAATTGAGGTGTTTGAGTTAAAAAAAACAAATGTTTAATAAGTAAGTGGCTCAGTAAACTTTTGAATGAGGAAGGGGTGTGGCAAGAGCTGCTGCATAATAAATACCTTCATGATAAATCGTTATCGCAAGTGACATTTAAACTGACTGATTCTCCCATTTGGAAAGGCCTCATGAAGGTTAAAGATGATTTCTTTCAGAGAGGATCATTCAAACTTGGGGATGGACGCAAAATCAGATTCTAGGAAGATACATGGCTAGGGGACACCCCACTGCAAAATCAATATCCATCTTTATATAACATTACAAACCGGAAAAACATTTCGGTGCATGATGTATTAGCTGCTGCTCCTCCTTTGAATATGCGATTCAGAAGAGCATTAGTTGATGACAAGTGGGAAGCGTGGTCACATTTGTGCCTTAGATTGATGGAGGTGCAGCTTCAGGACATACCTGATACTTTTGTTTGGAACTCACTACTTCGGGAGGTTTTACAGTTAAATCTATGTATGAGGATTTGATAAATGGCCATGCTAGATATCTCTGTCAATATCTCTGGAAGCTTAAAATACCACTAGAAATCAAAGTATTTATGTGGTTCTTGAATAATAAAGTTTTACTCACAAAGAATAATCTTGCTAAGAAGAGATGGCAAGGACAGTAGAACATTTATTTATTTATTTCTTGTCCTTTCGCAAAAATAATTTGGTCTGTTGTGTATAGCACATACAATATTCCTTCACCGACTAATATAACCAATATGTTTGGTAATTGGTTGAATGGGATAGACAAATTAATTTGTATCGGTGTCACAGCTATTTGTTGGTCTATCTAGAATTTTAGAAACAATATTTTTAACAGATAAAAAAACTTTCACATTTTGCAGGTTATCAATATGGCGGCCCACTGGATTCAGCTTTGGGCTTACCTACTCCTGTCGGATCAGCGAGAGTTTATGGTTACTGGATGTACACGGCTTATGATGATCGTTCAGGATATATTCAGTCGGGCTTCATGGCAGCATATTAATCGCATTAGAGATGTCTAGATGCTATTTGTTGTCCTTTTCTCGATGGTTGATTCATGTCTCAACCTTATGTGATCCGTGAGTTATAAAATTTGATACTTCAAACTTCGTAATAAAAAGATGTGTGCATTCCTCGATGCAGAGGCTGGAGTGATATCCTCATTTTGAAAATAAAAAAACTGCACCTGCCGTATCCTATGTATGCAATTAGAGCATCCACGTGCACACACAACAGCACGGCAGCACCACTCCTCTTCAAACTATATAAAACATGGTGTCCTCTCGTGGAATTTTTAAGCTGAAGGCGTTATATCCGGCTTTAAATTAATAAAGCCACAAACACACGATGAGATACGAAGTGTTAGGAAGAAAGCTGCAAAGATCATAAACAAGCAACATGATACAAATGACACGCAGTCTGTAAATGATGAGGTCTTCAAACGCCGAAACACTCGCTGATCCAGTAAGACAGTAAGACGTGGAAGCAAAGCAGAGGAGGAAGTTGTCACAACAAGCGATAATTTTCACATTGAGTTTTGACGCATCCACTCTGCAGATTGGGCTGTGTTCTGCTAAAAATTACTACTGTGTGGCTGCTGCTCGCGAAAATTCAGACTGTGCCATCAATTTTACTTGAGTTGGTAGAACACCATTGACTGGACGATTTCGTTACTTTTGTGGGTTAAACTCCGGTGCAAACTATAAAAACACGGGTGTCCTCCCGTGTAATCAGGCACACCGAGCACCAAAGATTAATTGCCCAGTGACCAGCATACACACGATAGCAGAATGGAACCTGGGGCGTCTACCCTGTCTTCAACAAAGAATGTACACTATGAAACCCATGCTAGCATTCAAGCTATCCCAATCTATGTTCAACCCAAAGCGCGAGACTAGTTCTGATGGAGCGTCCAAGGTGGCGGTCGCAAGTACAACTTCCTCTAAAGATGTGAGTGTTGTCACATCAATGCCCATAGGTCTCGCGCATCTCGACAGCACATGCCCTGAAAATGAAAATGAAAATGAAAATAAAAGGACTTACTTAGTTCCAAATACACCAACATACATCAGCAGTGAGGTTCAGAAGACGTAGCAGTTATGATGAGCCAAATACTGAGACAAGGATTCGAAGTCTCAACCAATTACTACGTCAAATAAGCTAAGATATAAACTCGCAATACATGGCACCAGAAACTAAAAATAACAGGTGTGAAACAGATTCTATATCAGGACAGAATAGACAGGTTGTAGCATTGACATGCTATCCCAAAAATGCCCTACACTAGGAAACCAAACAAGACACCTTACCCCTACCAATCAACTGGGAATTTTGTGGCCACCATTCCAAGTGTTCTGTTTTGAGTTTTTGGTGAACTAGAACTGAGTTGAAGTTATGTCAGGTTTCAGTTAACTTTCTTCTCCCAAAGGTTGAAATACAAGGTGTTTTCATTCCCTGGTATTCCCCATGCCCTCAAAATTAGTGTCTGGTTTTGGTTTACTGCGAGAAATTAGCTGCCATACATGTATGTGCGCTCAGTTTGCTGGAAAAGCAACCGATCATTTTTCTTTTCTAAAGACAGGGCAGACGCCCCAGGTTCCATTTCACTGAAACCAACAGTAACAGAGACAATGAACAAGTAAACAGTAAGGGCACCAACAAAATGTACACTATGAAACCCATGCTAATATTCAGGCTATCCCAATCTATGTTCAACCCAAAGTGCGAGACTGCGTTCCGTGAAAACGTTAAAACCGAAAAGCCCCCGCGTCATCCTTAGGACGGCTCGGGCGGAACCAGAGCCGCCGCTGCCGCCGCCACCCCACCACCACCTCGCCCCCCTCGCCACCGCTGGCTTACGCCGACGGGCAAAGCCCGCAGGCAGCCGGCGGCGGCGGGCCTTGTTTTCTTCGCTCGCGGGAGCTCTGCATTGGAGGCATCGGCGCATCTCGCAGACCGGCGGCAGGGACGCGCGGGTCGGCGGTGCGGCAGGCTGGCGGGCTGGAGGAGTTGTCCCGGCGTGGCGGCGACGGCCGGGGTGAAGTGGTGCGGCGGCTGGGGCGCCATGGAGGTGCGGCGGCGCAATGGGATCGAGGGCCGGATCTGGGTGCTGGCTGGCCGGTGGGTGCTTGGCGTGTGGAGGCTGCTGCCGGGGGTGGCCGGTGGTCGTCGGCCGCGCTACGGAGGAGGCCGTCCAGGAGATGGAGGCATGCGGCAGGAGCTGTTGTGCTGTGGTGCGGCGGCTGCTGCCGTGGGGCTGTGCGGGTGGAGCTGCCTCGGTGGCGGAGGCGGCCATGGAGGTGCCGTGGGTGCTAGCTCGGTGGCCTGGCCGGTTTCGCGGCGCGGGCAGGCACACGGCATGTCGTTCGTCGAGCGAAAGCTCTGCTGCGGGTGTTTGCCGACGCAGGCGGTGGCGACGCCTCCGGGCGCCGTCTCCCTCCTTGGAGGCACCGTCGGGATGCGATGCTTGCCTTATGCCTGTGCCACTTCGGGGGAAACCCTAAATCTTCTGGGATCGGGCGATGGTGGCGTCCTACGTCATGGTCCCCCTTGGGGGCATCGTTCTTAAAGTGTGACCGGCCGGAGGGACCTGTGGTTGCGGGAGGTGGTGGCAGCGAGGGTGTCGAGTCTGATGTGGCGGCGACAGCAGCGGCTGTCTTTTAGGCCGGGGCGGCGGCCCCGGATGTTGGTACGACGGTCGTGGTCTGCGAGCAGCTCTCCTTGGGCAGCTTGGGCTGCGGGTGGCTGAGTCATGCGGCGCCGTGGCTCTGGATGTGAGCGGTGCTATGTCGGGACGGCGGTCCCGGAAGGGGGGTGTTGGCGGCGAGGCTGTCGAGGCTGCTCGGGCAGCGGCAACAGCGGTTACCTTTTAGGCAGGGACGACGGCCCCAGATGTTGGTACGGCGGCCGTGGTTTGCGAGCGGTTTACCTTGTGCAGCTTGGGCTGTGGGTGACCGAGTCGTGCGGCGTCGTGGCTTGAGTGCGGGCGGTGGCATGTCGGGGCGGCGGCCCCGGAAGGTGGTCCGGGTGGTTTGCGCAGGGCGTGATGGAGAGTGGAATGTCTTGGCGGCGACTCCGAGTTTTCTGCATCATCGAGGGTGTTTCGCCTTGTGTCATGTGGGCGACAAGGTTGCTCTCGGTGTTGTTCGTCGTCGTGGCTCCCCGGTGGTGGCCGCTTTCATCTACAACGGAGTGTCCCGTACCTGCTACTCCCATGGCAGTTGCGCATTCTTCTCTCCGGCAAGGGTGGATTGCTGGCCGGCCGGCCGTGGAGTGGGTGTTGTGTGGGCTCTTCTCCGTGGTATTCATTGTATGGTTTTTGTCCAGTTTCTTCCGCTAATAAACCGGGCACCTTTCTGCTTAATTAATGAATAAGGCAAAACTTTTGCCTTCGTTTCAAAAAAAAAAGTGCGAGACTAGTTCTGATGCAGCGTCCAAGGTGGCGGTCGCAAGTGCAACTTCCTCTAAAGATGTGAGTGTTGCCACAGCAATGCCCATAGGTCTCGCGCATCTCGACAGCACATGCCCTGAAAATGAAAATGAAAATGAAAGGACTTCCTCAGTTCCAAATACACCGACTACATCAGCAGTGAGGTTCAGAAGACGTAGCAGTTATGATGAATTGATGAGCCCAATACTGAGACAAGGATTCCAAGTCCCAACCAATTAGTACATCAAATAAGCTAAGAGATAAACTCGCAATACATGACACCAGAAACTAAAAAAACAGGTGTGAAACAAATTCTAAATCAGGGCAGAATATACAGGTTGTAGCATTGACATGCTATCCCAAAAAATCCATCAACAAGGAAAGCAAACAAGACACCTTAACCCCTACCAATCAACTGGGAATTTTGTGGCCACCATACGCACTGCGAAAATCTCAAACCCACGCATGTCCGCTTCAACAGCCCCCAATGTGTGAAGTTAAACTACACAAACCCGAGTCAAGTTGTAAAAACTGGTGGGTAGGCAAGCAAGGAAATGCCGTTGTCCTTTTCGGTTTGCCTCTGTTAATTAAGGAGCCGGAGGAGACAAATCATATTGCAAGTGAAATAATCAATGTTTAGACTAGACAAATCCTGGAAATTAAGAGCATATTTAGTTCCCTTGCATACTGCACAAGGTGAGCAAGAATTTCCATTCTCTTTTCCCAACAAAAATAAAAGACTATGCCCTTTGCACGGAGGAATAAATTAGCACCTCCGCTGCAGGTTCATACATGCCGTCCTAGAGACTAGCAATTCAATTTTATGTGCGTCGGTAGGTTTAATTACAGTGTATTTCAAATTCCATAGGAGGGAAGTATTAATATACCTCTATAAAAGCTGCATGAAATTCTCTCTACCAATATTCTGATGACTGTAGTTTGGTCCAGGAACTGACCATCTGAAACCAAAGTATAGAAACAATGAGAACATATTTATTTTTTAGCTAAAGAACAAAAATGTCTTCACCAAAATAAACTTTCACATGAGATCCACCTGTAATAATCACTCTCTCCTAAAGCATCGGCATCAATCGTTATCTTGATCGTGTTTCCATCTTTCTGCTTCACTACAACGAGCTAAACTTTCCAATATTTTGACAATTAGAATACAGCGAACGAATATTATATAGCGGAAAATATTGATTGCTAATATAACAAGGACTACCTCCAGAGTTATCTTCCTCAAATCAGGTTGCATCTGTTCTGTGCATATATCCAATAATAGTGCACTGAACTACATAGTAAAAATAATATGTCAGAAAATGACTATTCCATCATAAAGCAAGATATCGATGGTAAAAACAACAGTTCTGAAGACAAATCACCTCTGGAGCATTTGAAAGGTCGTTCCCAGCACATTTGTCATAACATCACCAACACTCAGCCCGGCTAGATCAGCAAATGATCCCTTAGCCACCTAATTGAAATTTTATTTAGTTCAGCTTGTACATAAATGACTACAACTACCAAGAGTAGACATATTTTGTCAACCAGGTACACAGTACAAAAACTAAGTTAGGCAGAAAAGAGTAGTCTTCAGAAAATTAGAGAAAATAGATATGATGTGTTGTATACCTTTGATATAAACAAACCGTTGTCAGCATATGGGCATTTCTCAAGAGCTTTTAATGGTACAGCATCTATGGAGCTGTAGGAGAATCCAATACAAGGACGTGCTATTTGCCTACATATCAAGAAAGGTTTGTTGTTCAAATGTAGAGTAATACGAAAACAAATTCCTAGTATTAGTAGAAAGTGCATATTACGGTCAATCAACATGAATGCACTTACCCAAGACGCTTCCACTGTTCCAAACATCTTACAACAATTGCCATTGACAGAAATGGAGTATTTTTCAGCCCATAAAAGTTTATACCAAGAATATGACCACTGTAATTCAAAAGTGGCCCTCCAATACCAGCCTAATAAAAATAAAAAACATTATTAATACGCTGACCAAATGCCATCACGAACACAAAGAAAAGCTATGTAAGACTAGTCACAATGGGGGTATCATAAGTAGTATCATAGGTGTCATGTTGACAAAAAGATGATGTGGCACAACAATAAATAAAGAGAGAGAAGGTTGTGGTATCATGATATGATATCGTAACATAACGGATTTCAAAACGCAATGAGTCTATGAGCTAATAAATACAATGTATTATGATACTACAAGTATGTTACCACCCACAATGAACATAGTAACATAGACTAGTATCATATGTATGATACTAGTTTATGTTACTTTCCATTGTGACTAGTCTAACCATGCACTACAAGGCATGCCCTCATTCCTCTGGATGTCTTATCAACTGTACCACAGAACATTAATGGGAAAGTGCAATAAATCACATGCTCTCAGATTCCTCTCAGCTGAGTAATCAGCTGTACCAAGTAATAATACATGAAAGACTTAATAACTTAGCAGCATAGTGATCGATTTATACTACTCCGAAATGCCACTACAAGCAAACAGAACAGCAATGGAAAAATGCACTAAATGACATACTCGGCCTCTAAAGTGACTTATCAATTATACAATATCCATATACTATAACAATTGTTATTTCACGGTATGTTAAAATTTTAATATTTAAATTCGTTTATCCATAGTGATATTATTGTTTTACCGTCGTTGTCTGACAGCTTGATAGAGAAAGTTCCGAGCAATCACAACCACTGGGTTCTGTTTTGATGTTTCCTTTTGCACACATCAATGAACCATCATCATAGATGCGTCCCAGGGCAAGCACCACTCCTTCTGTTACAACATCCCGAACTAAAATTCCCTCATCTAACTTCTGATCAGATTTTACTTCAAGGACAAGCAAGTTGTAGTGCAAATCGATCATTGAAATCAAGGCATCAGTTATCACTCCAGATGGTAGACACACTTTCACCTACAATCGATGTGCCAACATCAAATTTTAGATCATAAAAAAAGCGTAAATATTAGAGCTAGCTCAAAAAGAAGCTATCACCCACCCTCAAATCAGAATCCACCGCATTATGCTTCGTGAGAGATCTGACCAACGTTGCTGCAGATAAGATTTTATATGTTTTTGAAGAGCTGTCAGATTGTATAACAAATCCTGAGCAAACGCGTCTTCTCTTTTCACCTGAAAATAATTAAGCACAAGTTAGTTAGTTAGTTAGTTAGTTAGTTAGTTAGTTAGTATATATGATGCAAATCACATGAGTTGTGCAGAGAAATGCTAGCTGGTAGGCAAAAAGATCACCTGAAAAAGAGGACAAGCTGACAATACATTTTGACGCTAGTAGCGCAACTTTTCGAGCCTTACGACTCTCAGAATCGTCACCATATATTTCAGAAAAGGCACTCTCCACTGTAAGGTTGCGACGCTCCCTTTGTCCTCTCACTATAAAAGATTTTCTTACAATTAAAATACCATTGAGATCAATTAAGTTTTGATTTATGCACATATGACGTCCAAAAAGATTAAGTTTTTAGCAGGCAGAAATCCAAGACATGATTGTAGTATTACCTGTCTCAGCAAATTTTGATTCTTTGTACTCGGTCATAATTTGCTTCAAGTCCATTGACATCCGTTGACGAACATGATCCGCCACTACAGAACTGGTGGACTCCCTGAATGGGGTCGGCTCAGGAATTGCATCATGTATTACTCTGCATGGAAAGAACACTCATTGAAAAATAAATTCAATCATAATTAACGTGGCATCTTGGGACTTGGGTGCGTTCTAGCCTTATATGTGTTGCTTCAAACTTTATTTCCTATCAATGCATCAAATACAAGACCAAAGCTTCAGTGTTTTCTTGAACAAACAAACAAGCAAACAATATCTTCAAGGAAAAATATACCCATGAACAATATTTTTCTAATAAAGCAATTTTGGCACACATTCATTACCTGCTTTCAAAGTGCTTGTAGGTCTCGTAGATCCTTCGACTCCTGCTGCTTCGCGGCCCGGCGATGTGACCTGGGGGGGAAGTCGAGGCGTCGGCAGAGCTCTTACAGTGGCGATCGCTGCGGTGCTCCAGCGGAAAATCCTCTTCGCCGTCACTCGGCATCGTCATCGCTGGACGGGGCCCTGGAGCGGCGGTGCCTCGGGGTGGGGGCGTGGCGGTGAGGACGATCGGCTATTGGCTCTTTTTTTCTTGAGGGAAATCGCTCTTGCCTCTTGCTCCGGTTCGATTCCGTCGAGCGAATGGTGGGTATCGCTAGTTAGAGGGCTCCCTTCGCGAAGGGATAGACGCGCGCGGGAGCACCTCACCGCTTGACACGTGGCAGCTGCAGAACGAATCCCCACGCTATGGTTGGTCCGCGGTGTACATCTGCCGCGCGCCTCGAGTCGCTGCTGTCTGAGCTGCATGCTGCTTACGCGCCTGCTGCTCTGCTGCCTCGCGCCTGCCTAGCAACACATGCACATGATCGATCCAACTAGCGCTGCGGCGTACGTACGAAGTCCCGCGTGATGTACATCCAAGCGCGGTACGACGGAAGCACAAAATGTACACCGATTCCCATCATGCGTACTACGATTGTCCCGACCGAAGCACAAAACGTACACTGATAAAGACGGAAGCACAAAAGCTATTAACTACTGGAAATGTACGACCACACTGCCACCGAATGTACAAATCTGGAGATATATAAAACTGGAAATGTACAACCACACTGCTACCGGATGTACAAATCTGGAGATGTACAAAACTGGAAATGTACAACCACACTACTACCGGATGTACAAAACTGGAGATGTACAAAATTGGATATGTACAAACTACAGATATATAAAAACTGGAAATGTACAAGCAGAGTGCTATCGGATGTACAAACTATACAGAACCGGATATATAAAAAAAAAGTTTGTCGAAACCTATCAACATTGGATCTAGTTTTGAAGATCTCGACGCGGTGAGCTTAAAAGTGAAAACGATTCGTAATTTGGATTAACGGTTCTCAAGATATTTCGTTTTTAGTTTCCGTTTTGAAAAAATAAAAGGGAAAACTCCCTCCCACCCCGTAACCTTCATTCCTCTCTCTTCCTCACCACTTTAACTCCGGTTGCGACACGTGGCGAATATTCAAACAACAACAAGGGACCACACAAAGGAGAAGGCGCCACTTGGCGCGAGTAGAGCGGACGCGGGGTTCCCTTCGCAAAGGGAACCCTTTTTTTAACGATTACCGCGAACGGTGCCACGTCCCCAACCATGCCGCCACAACCTCAGGGCCGGTCCACAGCCCGGGCAAACGGTGCGGCTGCACTGGGCCTCCACGAGACAGGGGCCCGGCCTAGGTCATAGCTCTGCAGTAATAGTTGTAAATTCTAGTTTAACGCCTCTAAAGGCAAAAACTGGCCCATGTGCAGCCCAGACTGATTAGCACGCACGGGAGCTCTTTTGTTCCTCTGTTCGCTCGCTCCAGTCAAGTCCTGACGGCTCATCTCCTTCCCTCAAATTTTCTAGAACGGCGCCGCCATTGCTGTTCTTTTTCCATGGTCGCTACCAGACATTAACGGGGAACAACGGCGCAACTAAATCGGTCCCCCCAAACATTTCAGCTTGAATTCTCAATGGTTTTAGTCGGTAAGCTCTTCTTCTCTAATTTAGCTCAAGAAGTTAAGATCTCAGTAGGCAAAACGAAAAACGAGATGCACACTTGATGTATGTTTGGCCTAATTTTATAGGTTTTGATTGGATCTGAGAGGGTGCTCAGTGTTTACGATAGACAAGAAATGGGGGTGCTCATGGAGTCATGGGGGTGTGGTCTTCTCGTTCATCCTATGAATCGAGCCATGCTCTTCTGTTCCTTCTCTTACAATTTTTCCAAGTTAATATTGCTAAAAATTAAGATTCTCAATGTCTTAAGACAGATTGAATGTTCTGCCTACAATTTGCATTGCGAAGGATAAGTCGGATGAGATAAATATTTATGCAGTTATAGATGACTTAGATGACTTAGCTTCTGAAAGTGTTAGACGAAATTGCAAGTTCTGAAGTAAATTTGCTTTATTATGCATCATCCAGAAAGCTTTGGAAATAATAGAGTTATTATTATTCAGCTGAAGAATATGGAATGGTGATATCAGTCCATCGCCAAGATGGTTCAGGTAAGCCGGTCTCGTAAAACTATGTCTGTAAAATAATAAATTCAAGTAATCTTTACTTTGGAGAAACATATTATTTTACACATACATTTAGTTTAATTTGGAATAGGAAATGTTTCATCGTTTGTGTGTGAACAAGGGCCCTTGCTGTTAGGGCCCTACTTGTTGTCATTTTGCTGCTTTTGGTTCTTGCTCTAACACTAACCCAAACACTTTGATGTTTGGAGATTCTTTATTTCTTGTTGTGAGTTTCAGGTTTTATTAAATACAAGAAGTAAATGATGCACACTAGTGCTAATTGGAGCAAAACAAGCAAAGCCATTAAAAAGAAGATCACAAACCACATCCTCTAAGTCTTAACGACCACTGGTATGGTCGCAAGCGACTGTACCAAGCACCGCCTCCTTCAGCACATCAAAAGGATCAACTTTCGTGAAAGAGGCACACAGAGAAAAACAACAGAAGACATCGCACCCAGGACAGAAGAGAAGAAGAAGAAGATCTAGAGAGGGGACCGTCTGCCAGATCCTTTCGGTGATCGTTTTCATCACCAACAATCACTCCAGCATCATTCCACCTCACACATAGAGAGAGATCCATTGTAACAATTTAAGGTTGAGAAACCTTTTGTAGAATGAACTTGAGGTTTGGTTATTGTTGATCTATAACCTATTGTGGTTTGCTACAGTAATTTAATGATGAACACTTTGCTTTCAATTATTGAGTTCATGATTATTATGCCTCTCATGTGCGAGTAAATCCCCAAGGCGTGGAAGATGTAGGGGATTGGTGATATGTGTATGTGCCTTTTTCCATCATATTTGTGGAAGTCTTTTCGATATTGTTTATAGGATTACTTATCTATGGTGGCTTAATGCTTGTTATCTAGGTCCCGGGTAACCTGATTTATAGACCTACGTAGACACGTACTTGTTGTTCAGTGAATCCGCAACCTCTAATGACGGGTAGAGTTATGAACGATGAGTGAAGACAACACGAGGATAACGGGAAGCCAAAGCATTGGTCCAAGCTAACGGTTTTAATTGTTGAACTGACCATGACACGTGGAGCAGGGATGCAGGACAATAGTGATAAATAAGTCCATGCATGGAACGGTTTAACTACACAAGGGTGACTAGCCTACCGACTACTCAATAGACAGAATATGTATCACATATCCGACTCAACCATTTGGCACATACACAAGAACCATGAACTGAATTCTCCCAACGTCTACTTCATCCATAAGCAGTAAACCCGTCACTTGACCGCCTTTTTATTTACTGTTATTTATTTATGTTGTTTTCTTTTAGTTATTACAATCTTTATTTCGTTACTTCTAATCCCTGTTCTTTTCAGCCAACTCAGAGAGACCCAAGCTTGCTAGTCAATTCACATAAGTCTGACACATTGTGTGTGACAGAGGCGGCCATTAAAGAAACACTTTGCCAAACCAGCTCCCTGTGGGATCGATATAAATCGGGAGATCATACTTCCGCAAATTATACAATATCGAACTTGTGCCCTTGCAGGTATCAGGTATGCGACTGATCCAAGCCTGCGTGGGCGGCAATCCGGACATCAGCCAAAAGGAGGAGATCCACCGTCCTCCACCACCAAAGGCGGTCGTAGACCGGACGCACCAGTCAGGGCCTGTTATGTCCAGATCAGTCCTAGATCCAGTCCAGATCACTCGATCCGGTCCAGTTCATGCCTAAATCAGACCAGAGTAGCCCTCCCGCCGAGCTGGAGCGCCAAGGCCGCCGCCATCACCATCCACCGGTAGATCCACACCGCTACCAACACCTACACTACCGGGGACACGCCGCCAGTCGGCAGACTCACCGCCATCGCCATGGCTTGACACTATCCGTTGGGCTGAGCTCACCATCCGAACTGGTGCACGTGAAGAGCTCGGAGGAGAGGGCGACACATAGGTCAACTCGCTGCCCTGCCCACTCCCGTGCACCATCCACCACCGTCGTCCAGGCACGGCCGACCAGGACACCGCACCGACATCACCAGAGTAGCACCATACCACCACCTCCCTACAACGCCGCCGCCAGAGCCGCTCGTCCCCACCACCGGGAACCTGCATGAATCCCGCGCCCCTGCCACAGACAGTTGCCTGTACCACCCTGCATCCATGCAGGAGAGAGAAGAAGATGCCTCGCCGCCTCCTGCGCGGTGCGGGCTTCGCCTCCGGCGGCGGTGAGAGGAGGAGGGGAGAGGAATTTGACGAGGCGACGGTGCTAGGGTTAGCACCCTCATCGTCGTCGGCCAGGTCGATGAACGGCGGTGGGGCTCAGAGATGGGCCGGTGGCACCCTCGCCGGGGGCGTCGGCGACTCTTCCTGCGGCTGCTTCGGCGGCGGATACAGCTGGGGGAGCGGGCCAGTCTAGGGATGGCACCCACAGGGTATCGGCGCGGGTGGAGCCACCCCATACCCTTACCTGTGCACTTCGAGCTTACCTGTCACCCGTACCCATACCCGTAAGCGGGTACAACTTTTTCCCACAGCGTTCACCCGACAAGATAAAGGGGTACCCACGGGAAAAAATATCCACATTTACAACACATATCAATTGAGAAAAAAAAGCCATAATGAGATAATGTGACCATACACTGTCATAAACATCAACACATAGTGTACACTATTAAATTCATAAACTCACGACAAATATAGAGATAATTTAACCATACATAAAGACACAAAATACGTATTACAATAAAGTTTTGACATTATAACAAGTTCAACCAAAATAAACTTGAGCAATCCAGCAATAGGAAAAAGATTTGTGAGCAATCCAGCAACACATATCAATAGAAAACTCTAAAACACGATTGCGACGGTGAGATGCCTAGCAGCGTATCTGCGTATGGTACGCAACGATTACCTACTAGCGATTTAATCTAGCCTTATTTACACCTTTAGGTGCGATGGTCACGAGATTATGGGACGGCGGTTGAAGCTTGTACTTATACCGTCTGATCGATCGTGGCACCATGAGTTGACCTGCCTATGCAGGATTAGAAAATAAAGTTAAAATTAGGTTAGATTTAATTAAACTAAGCCCCACTTGACAGAATTTATATGCGTACAAGGGCATGCGGGTATGGGTTATGCAATCCCATGCCCGTACCTACTTTGCCCGATGGGCACAAGATTTTCCTATTTATATACCCATGGGTATTTTTGTTAGTCACAAACCCTTACCCTAATGGGGTTTTACCCGCAGGGTATGCGGGTGCAGGGTACGCGGGCGTAGGGTACGCAGGTATAGGGTACGCGGGTATAGGGTAGAGGAGGTAGATGCATCATTGTTAGAGCAATAAGGCAAATCAAGTAATTCATCACATGATGTACCAATATTTTTAGTGGATGAATTACTAGGACTAGCACATGGCATTTTAGCATTTTTAGTTATGGTTGTGCTATTATCCACATGAGGCTCACAAGATGTTACCTTTGTAGTGACGGCCTCATGAGCTAACTTTAGACTAGCATAGGATGCTAGAAGATCATCATTAGAGCTAGATAGCTTTTTATAACTTTCTTCTAACTCCCTATACTTGCTAGTTAGTAACTCAAGTTGAGCCCTTAGCTCAACATTCTCCTTCAACATAGATGCTTCATAAGAAATTGAGTTAGTAGCACAAGCATCAATGACATTAGGGATGGAAGAATAAATCTTAGCAAGCTCTTCATTTAATTTAGCATTTTCATTTTTCGTGACTTTATATTTAGCATGAGCATGGTCACGTTCTTTAATAAGTTTAGCAATTATTTCATTATGAGACTACTCGATAGATTCTAATTTCTCCTCTAGAGAAGCACGAGTCTCATGCTCTTCCTCAAGAGCATCTTCTAACGATGCTTTCTCCATAGCATCATCCCTTTCAATCGTACCCTTTTTTTCAAGGCTTGCTTCCAAAGCCTCAATAGTTTCCCCACGCTCAATAAGAGTGCTCATAATTTCAAATAGGTTTGCTTGGGCACTTTTATTGGTAGGAAGGGCTTTAAGAATCATTAGACCTTTATTTTGAAGAAGGGCATTAATTTTTTCCATATCATCTTCTTCATCATTATTATCATTAGCATTATTATCACCATTGTCATTACTAGAAGAAGATTTAGCCATAAGACAATGAGAGGTGGATGAAGAAGAATAATTAATTTTTGAACTACTCAAGTTCACATCTTGTTGCATAGCAAATTGGGTTTCCTCTACATTATTATTAATGCAAGAGTTAGAGGGAACACAAGCATTTTCATCATGGCAACAAGATAAAGCAAGCATATCATAAAGAGATTCATCCAAGCAAATTTTTGATGATATGCAAGGACTATCAACACTAGCATGTAAATTATTTATGGTGCTACGAGTGTTTAGATCCAAAGATGAAGCATTGCAACAAGATAGAGATAAATGATCATCAACAATGAGCTCACTATCCAAATTGCAAAGCCTATCACTACTCACCATCACATTACTTTGTGGCTTACCACATTTTGGTGAAGTAGATGAAGACGAGAGCTCGTCACGGCCGGAGGTGGAGGGAGAGTAATCATCCTCAAAAGAGTTGGACACTCCATATTTTTCTTGAAGCTTGGTCCAAAGCTCATGAGCATCCCGGAGAGGCATGATTGACTCAAAAACTACAACACTCACAAATTTGCAAAACTCGTTAGATGCTAGAGCATCTAGATATAAGTTTTTCTCATCCTCTAAAGTCGTACTTGCGTAGTCCTTTGGAGGAGAAAAACCTATATCTAAGATACGCTCAATATTGGGGTCCAAGACCCGTAAGTGATTAAGCATATGAGTTTTCCAAACATTAAAATTTGTGCCATTAAATCTAAACAAGGAATTGTGCACTAAATCCCTAGATGACATCTTTACTCTCTAGGCGGTAAAGCCAAACAAGAGAGACGAGGCTCTGATACCAATTGAAAGAACAAACTATGCCCGGATGTCGCCTAGAGGGGGGTGAATAGGCGATTAACACTTTTTCTAATTAGGGCCTTGATAATTGCGGAATAAAACTATGTGTTTAAATTAACAAGCTAACAACCTAATTACTAGGCTCACCTATGTGCACCAACAACTTATGCTAAGCAATTTAAGCAACAAGGAGATGGCTATAGATAAACTTAAAGCACGAAGGCTATCACAAGTAAATTGCATAAGTAGAAGCTCGGGTATAGAAATAACCGAGGCACGCGGAGACGAGGATGTATTCCCGTGTTCCTCCTTGTTAAGGGAGTATGTCTCATTGGAGGGGTGTGAGCTCGCCACAAGAGGCCTACTCAAGATGCCACAAAGGCCTCACCCTATTTTCCGATAACCTCACCCAAGGGATTGGTTCACCTTCCACTATCGGAATCCTTCGAGGAGGATTCCGGAGCCCTTTACAACTCTTCTTGGGGCACACACCCACAACTCAATTGGGGGATACCAAATTCGTGCCGAAGCTTCACAAATCGAAGTCTTCGCGGCACCTCCAACCGTCTAGGGTACACAATGCACCCAAGAGGCAACAAGCTCTTGGGAACACAATGCACCCAAGAGTAACAAGCTTCTCAACCTTCAACTTCACGTATCACCATGGAGAGAGCAACCCGATGCAACTAATGCAAGAGGCAAGAACACACAAAGTGATCAAGTCCTTCACTCTCAAATTCCAACCAAGCAACAAATGCTTTGGGGGGAATAAGAGAGGAAGAACAAAGGGGATGAACACAAAGTAACCCCAAATCTAGATCCACTAGGTTCCCCTCACTTAGAGGAGAATTTGATTGGTGGAATGGTAGATCTAGATCTCCTCTCTTGAATCCCTAAGTTTGGGCAAGAATCATTGGAGGGATTGAGAGGAATCAAGCTCACAAGGTTAGCAACAATGGAGGAGAGAGGAAAACAAGTGAGCAAGAAGAGCAACCAGCCCTTGGGGGAAGAAGGGGGCTATTTATAGCCTCCCCCAAAAACTAGCCGTTGGAAAACCGCAGGGCCGGAAATTCCGGGTTAAAGTGCCGGAACTTCCGGCCGGGGGCCGGATATTCCGGGGCTTACACCGGAATTTCCGGTGCCCCGGAAATTTCCGGAGCAAACCTCCGGTGCAAAGTTCCGGACCCCCACCCGAGAGAAAACGCGAAAATGACTTAGCCAAATTTTCCGTGGGCCGGATATTCCGAACCAAAGACCGGAAATTCCGGACCCCCGGAAATTTCCGAGGAAACTTCCGAGGCAAAATTCCGGACCCCCTACAGAGAGAAAAGCCAAAAAGACTTAGACAAAAAAGCTCAGATGAAAATATGGCCGGATATTCCGGTGCAACGGACAGAACTTCCGGGCCCGGAATTTCCGGACCCCGGGCCGGAATTTCCGCCCCGGGGCGGAATTTCCGGACCTCGGGCCGGAATTTCCGCCCCTCAAAAAAACTGCAGAATGAGCAATATGAAAACGGGCATATCTTTTGCATCCGGACTCCGTTTTCGATGATCTTGGGCTCGTTGGACTCGCAACGAAAAGCTCTACAAGATCATGCAAAGAAACATCATTGTCCATCATGTGAGGAGGAGGTCACAAGGAGAGAGAGTTTGACCTCTCTAAAAAGGACACGCCGGGAAAACCTCCTTTTTGAAAATCAGAAATGCCGTATCTTTTGCAAATGAAGTCCAAATGACATGAAACCAATTTTGTTGGAAAGAGGACGACAAATGCAACCTTTGTAAATGGCAAACAAGCAATGGGGATTTTGCAAAGAAATGGAAGAGATAAATCTTTCGCACGGATGAACCGGCAAAATCTCCAATACCGAAAACGCAATAGAAGACGCATACGAAAACCGTTTTTTGTGAACTTAGCCTTGTCATGACGAGCACGACAAGCACCAAGATCACACCACGATAAGAGGCAAATAAGAACCAATAGAGATGATTGCATGGATGCAAAGGTTTGTGCTCTCTATGACGATACGATCCCGATATCCGGTCGAGAGCCCCTCTTGGTAGTACGGCTATCTATCCTATAACCTGGTCTCTCACTAAACATCATGAGACCGGTAAAATAGAAACCTATCAAGAACATACCTTTGCCTTGCGCATTAATCCACTTGAGGTCGATGGAGACGATCTTCATTTCCTCAAGACGAACCATCTTATTGATTGCGCTTTGCTTGGTGAAGATTCACATGTGGCTCCCCCATACCCCAAGATGGGAGAAGCACCTCTTCGGCATATCTTCACTTGGCCTTTGTCTTGATGACGAACACCTTGGCCTTGATCAACCAATGATCTTTTTCCCTAAACCTTGACTCCAACACATGGAGAACAAGCAAGACCTTGACTCCAACAAATGGAGACAAGCAAGCAAATGGACACCTACAAATATAGCTCAATGCAAATATTAGTCCATAGAAATTGTTATTAATTACAAAAACCATGCATGGAATCAACCATGCACTTTCACCGTCCCATATGGAGGGTAATGGGGTCGCACAGGGTATGGTTGGTCGACGTAGGTACTAAGACACAATGTGCATTTTCTCCAAATCTCCATACTCCATTCTTCTCAATTTCCAAAACTCAACACTTAGCAACATCTTGGGTAAAACCCGATTTCACCCAAAAAATTTCATAAAGAGTATTTTTGAATAAAACGTTGGTTTTTTTTCCAACCTAGAATTTCTCCTTTATCTAACTAAACATTTGTATATATGAGGGGCCTAGTCATGGCGTATAATATAGGTAACCCTTAAAAAGGGGTTTTAGTGGCACACACCACTTGAAAACATTTCATGCATCTTAACATAAGTAAACATGCTTAATCAAAATAGTAGGACAAAGGGTATGATCAAATGGATGGCTTGCCTTGGTCAGGAACTTGTCCCTGGTCTTGATACTCTTGATCAAAGAAACCTCCTTCCTCGAAATCCTCGGCAATGCTCTCGTCTAATCATCGTTAACAAACAAAACACACAATCACACCACCACTCAACAAAACATCACAACAACGCAAAATAAAATCCTATAGGCAGATACTGCCTTACTAAAATCACAACATTTGGATTTGGTATATTTGAACTCATATTTCTCTTATTATTAATATTAATATAAATAGGCAGAAATTAGCTATACCACGAATTAAGTCACGATTTAATTTTTGCTATTCAGAAAAATATACCCTTTTAGGGGAAACTATTACTTGTTAATTGTGACCTAGAAAAATTGGATTTGGTCAATTTTGATTAACCAATTGGCAGAAACAATTGGTTTAGTACAGAAGGTGTTTATGTAAAGTTTTAGGGATAAATCATTTTCTCCTTAACATAAAATTATGAAATTTTAAGGGTAACTAGATATTTACAATATAGAGCTAGCAAAATTGGCCTCATGTAATTTGAACATTGCAAATTCATGCTATAATTTAAACAGTACAGAAATGAGTCCAACTACAAATCTGGATGCCATTTAATTTATGTTGCTCAATTTAATCTGTAAATTTTATGATAGCTTGAGTTTCTCTGGACTAAGCTAACAAAATTGGATTCACATTATTTTGGCATTTAGAGCATCAGAAACAAACAAGTTCAGATTAAAAACCTTCTGTACTAATTAATTTACCATTTCACTAGTATTAACTCAAATAAGGTGGGACCAGTGTCATTGGATAGATAATTTAACAAGCTACCAGTACACAAAATTTCATAATTTTTGAATGTACCAATCTTTAGCTATTTGATTTATAGATTTGGGAAAGGGCCCGGGTGGAAATAGGCTTAACGGGACGGCCCACGGGAATTTTCCCATGCCGAAAAATGTTCAAATTCCTGACGGGTGGGTCCCGCCCGTCAGTGGCTCATAAACAACCGAACCGGTACGTGACCATTGGATCTAAAACGGACGGCTAAGATTAGATATAGCTGAACTGTCACGTTGCCGTTGGATCTAAATCCAACGGCCTGTGATGGCCAGGTCGGCGGCGGCCAAAGAACGGCGGCGGCCGAGACGGTAGATGACGGAGGCGAGCTCGGGGAGGCTCACCTAGTGATGTAGCCCCACATGTGGACAACACCATGCCGATTGGCCCAATGACAAGATCAAGAGTAAAGGCTCTTCATGAAAAGGTGACCTCGCTCCTCTCGATGTGTGATCTCGACCTCCCTTTGAATGGTTTGCTACTTCATGCCGGTACCTTGTGCATACTCAGGATCCAACCGGATGATGTCCCACAATGGAGTCGAGAAGAGATCCAAGATGATGGAGAAGGTGACCAAGAGAAGGCCCCAAAGGATGGACAACGAGAAGAAGGAGGCGAAGACAGGCAGACCGGCCTCCAGCCCGGCCTAGGCCGGCACCCAGGCCGGCACCCCTCCAGTGCTAGTCGGCCTCCCAGCCGGCCTAGGCCGGATCCTAGGCCGGCCACCCTGCCGAGACCGCCGGCCTCCCAGCCGGCTCGGGCCGGTCTCCATGCCGGCCACCCACCAGAGGCCACCGGCCTCCCAGCCGGCCTGGGCCGGCCCCCAGGCCGGAGCCCCACCTGCACCAGCCGCAGCCTCCTGCTCCTGCCGGTCTCCAGGCTGGCCACCCGACAGCCCCCGCCGGCCTCCAGGCCGACCCAAGCCGGCCCCCAGGCCGGTTTCCCACCTTCCTGCCCTGTTTTGTACTAAGACTATAAATAGCTTCCCCCTTTCCCCATTCCAGGGGCAGACTGAATTTGAGACTTGTGTGAGCTATGCTCCTCCTCCCTCGTAGCTAGGGTGCCTCGTTGAGGTAGATCTTGTTGTTGCTACTCTTTCACTGCGGTGTCTCTAGTAGTGCAAACCAATCTTTCACTGCGGTGATTCTATTGGATCGGTGGACCGTCCGGTAAGAGCAATCGGTTTCAACAAGAGTAAGTTTGGCTTTGATTCTTCGATCCAAAGGCTACCTTTTTGAGGGTTTGTTGTTGGGTGGAGTTCTCAGCAGGATTTGCTAGTTATCCTTGTGTTTTGCCCACGAATCTCCCTCGCTACCCTCCGTGTTCTTCGTGTTCATCCCCTTTTCCCCTCAAATCTGTGAAGATCGGGCCTAGCCCTACATCATTTGGTATCAAGAGCAAGGGTTTCCACGGATTTGGATCGCGTTTCCACCTTTTATTAGCCTTTTCCCCACCAAAATTTTTCTTTCCCATACCAATTACGAAAATTCAAAAAAAAATAGCCCATATGGATTTCGTTCGATCTTTCGATTTGGTGAGCGATTTGTGGTTTTGATCCACGGATCTCGTGCTTAAGACCTTTCCCCACTTTCCGTTGGTGTTCCGGAGGCCTTTTCCGCTACAAGCCCAAGCGTGCCGCGCAATTCGTCGCCGGCGGTACTACCGTCCGAACGGCCGTTACTACCGCCCACAATCGGTCCTACCGCCCGTTCGGCCGGTGCTACCGCCGCACGACTATTCACCGACTTCATATTCGTGTCGCTTCATCGCTACCTCAACGGCATCAAAGGTATAGCTTCCGACACATCCCTTTCCATTTCGCGAAACTTTTTTCTTAGGAGCTAGCTCTTCATAGTGTGAGCATTGCATAATCTTGTGAGCATCTAGTTGTAGCGGACTCAGCTCGGAAAAAAGCATAAAGCAAAAGAGAAATAGAAAAGATTCAAAAAAAAAAAAGTCGAGCCGTGATCCTAGTCATCCTCAAGCTCCAATAACAAATAGAGAAATGGGTACACTTGTGCAAATCGGGTGCTCCTTCCTATACACTTGAGCTAGTTGTCCTTCGAGAGGTGGTGCGGCATGAGCATAGTCTTCGTTAGGTCCAAGTTGCTCCTCCCTATAGTCGCACCATCCACGTTTGTCTCCACCTGTGAGTCTCCTCTGTTTCTCGGATTGTGTGGTTAGTCTCTTTTGTTTCTTGATCTTTGTGGTTATCCTCCACTTGTTGCAATAGCCTTTTCGTTGGTTTCGTTTCGATTTCTTGCCACTTTACCATACCTAAGCTCCTCATAAGTGTGTGTGTGAGTCGCTTTTGGATCACTAATCAACCAACTCTTACTCTTGTGACACCTTTGTCTCGGAAGGCAGGCCCATTGGTCCAATACTATCAACCAAGGTAAGAGCGGTTATTAGCCACCACATATTCCACATATCACTTGTGTTTGCTTATCATGGCTAGGGAAGAGCAAGACGCCGACTTCGGCAAACAAGCGGAGTCCCTTAGGAGGTACATCGACGACAACTTACGCCGCTATGAGGAGCGCCACCATGCCGCGCAACGTGAAAACGCCGAGCGTTTCGCTCAACTACAAGACGCCCAACGCGAGAGCAATGAGCGTTCCATTCGTCTCGAGGAGCTTCTTGTCGAAAAACGACACCGGCACTCCTCAAGAACAAGCTCAAGGTCTTCACACCGTTCCGACGCAAGAAGCAAAGTTCCAAGCGACGTTGGTCAAGGTCCACAAAACGGCCGCCATCACCACGAGATGCCTCATCAACAAGTGAACTTGGATCCTCAACAACACCAAGATCGACATCGTCATGACTTACCTAACCAAGAACGCCATCGTCAAGAGATACTTCATCAACAAGCGAACATGGATCCTCAACAACACCAAGACCAACATCGTCAAGAAGAGCCGCACCCCCAAGCGATCGTACACCATCAACAACATCAAGATCGCCATCGACAAGAAATTCCAATTCCAAATGTTAACTTGGATCCCCCACACCGCATGAGGACAATCGACATCATCGTCATGATCTACCTCCACATCGAGCCCGCTGAGTGCCATTGGCTGACAATCATGTTGATATTGAAGATGACGAGGATTATGTTCCACACCACCACCCAAGGCATCGGCACCGAGACCGCCATCGCCACCATGATGATGATGATGAGGATGATCACAAAAACCGCTTCAATCCTCCCAAACTCGTCATTCCTAATTTCCATGGCACCAACGACCCGGAGGACTACATGGCATGGGAATCCAAGTTCTCCAAGCTATTTCGAGTCTACAAGGTGCCGCAAGACAAACGAGTTGACCTCGCATCCCTCGAGTTCGAAGGCTATGCGCAACTATGGTGGGAACAACTCCAAGCCTCCTTTGAAGACCCAATCGACACATGGAATGACATGAAGAAGGAAATGCACAAGCGCTTTGTGCCACATCATTATGCGCGAGATTTATACAAGAAGCTACAAGAGCTCAAACAAGGCCTCAAGACGGTCAACGAGTACTACAAGGAGATGGAGTCAACTCTCTCCCGCGTACACATTGTTGAGTCCGAGGAACAATCAATGGCACGTTTCTTGAACGGCCTCACGTACCCAATAAAGAAGGTAGTGGAATTCCAACCTTATGAGAACCTTGTTGAGCTAGTTCATCAAGCCATGAAGGCCGAGCGCCAAGTCGCCGAAGAACTCAAGTATGTCAAGGCCAAGTCCTTCTTCGCCACTAGAGCTTCTTCATCAACACAACCCATCACTCAAGTCCAAGCTCAAGGCAATATCAAAAGTCCTACACCGCAACCCACTACAACCTCCAAGAAGACGTCGCCCTCACCCCAAGCCACCAAGTCATATATCACTTGCTACAAGTGTGGAGGTCAAGGACACAAGTCGTTTGAGTGTACCAACAAGAAGGTGATGATCGTCAATGAAAATGGAGACTATGAGTCTATGAGTGAAGATGAGTACCACGCATTGAACAAGGTGGCCACGATGCAAAGCTTGGATGACGCCGATGACTACATCTATTGTGATGGTGACCCCAACCCTACTCTCGTTGTCACTCGAGTTTTGACTAAAATCAACCAAGGGGATGACGCTCAAAGATGCAACTTGTTCCAAACCAAGGCCGGCATCAACAGCAAATCAATCAAGGTAATCATTGATGGTGGGAGTTGTCACAACTTGGCAAGTAAGGAGCTATGTGAGAAACTCAACTTGACATACAAAAAGCACCCCAATCCTTACCATGTGCAATGGCTTAGTGACTCCGGCACCGTGAAGATCCAACACACGGTTCAAGTATCCTTCAAGATTGGCTCTTACGAGGACACGGTGGATTGCGATGTGGTACCAATGTCGGTTTGCCACTTACTTCTTGGCCGCCCTTGGCAATTTGACAAGGCCGCTACTCATGATGGGCGCACCAACTACTATAGCTTCAAATGGAACAATAAGATCCTAGTGCTCCGCCCAATGACTCCAAGCCAAATTATCGCCGACAATGCCAAGACAATTGTAAGAGCACAAGAAAAACAATCCCCTAGTGATTTGAGTGGTGAGAGAGCGAACCACATTCACGTGAGTGAGAGCCACAAGCCAAATATGAGTGAGAAAGGGAAAAGAGTGAGTCCCGGCGTAGTCTTGTTAGCCACCAAAAGTGAGATGAGGGAAGTGAGAGCAAACCCATCCACTTTCCACTTCGTGCTCTTATGCAAAGGAGATGGCAAAGACACTAACGACTTAACCCAAGTTCCTCCGTCTATGTTGTCTATCTTGCAGGAATTCAAAGATGTCTTTCCGGATGAGCTTCCTCAAGGACTTCCTCCCCTACGTGGAATCGAGCATCGCATCGATCTCATTCCCGGCGCCCCTCTACCCAATAGAGCGCCATACCGCACCAACCCCGAGGAGACAAAGGAGATCGAGCGCCAAATTCAAGAACTCCTCGCCAAGGGACATGTTCGTGAAAGCTTGAGTCCGTGCGCCGTTTCGGTCATCCTCGTCCCCAAGCAAGACGACACACTCCGAATGTGCATGGATTGCCGTCCCATCAACAATATCACGGTGAGGTATCTACACCCTATCCCACGACTTGATGACATGCTAGATGAGCTTAGTGGTGCCACTATCTTCTCCAAAATTGATTTGAAAAGTGGCTATCACCAAATCCGTATGCATGAAGGAGATGAATGGAAAACCGCATTTAAAACAAAACTTGGTCTTTACGAGTGGCTTGTCATGCCATTTGATCTTTCCAATGCTCCTTCAACATTTATGCGTCTTATGAATCACGTCTTGCGCACTTTCATTGGCAAGTTTGTGGTTGTCTACTTTGATGATATACTTGTTTATAGCAAATCCTTGCATGAACATGTCGACCATGTGAAGCAAGTTTTGTTGGCCCTTCGTAATGCTTCGCTTTTTGCCAACCTCACGAAATGCACCTTTTGCACCGACAAGCTTGTGTTTTTGGGTTATGTAGTTTCTTCGAAAGGGATTGAAGTTGACACTTCTAAGATTGAGGCAATCACAAATTGGCCACCGCCAACTAATCTTGCTCAACTTCGTAGCGCTCTTGGTTTGTTTGGGTTTAACCGTCGCTTTGTGAAAGATTTTAGCACAATTGCTTGCCCCTTGAATGAGCTTACCAAAAAGAATGTACCCTTCATTTGGGGCAATGCTCAAGAATCGGCTTTCAATGAACTCAAGAAGAGATTGACCGAAGCTCCTTTACTTGCTTTGCCGGATTTCTCCAAAACCTTTGAACTTGAGTGTGACGCTAGTGGCATTGGCATCGGTGGCGTCCTCATGCAATGTGGTCGTCCCGTTGCCTATTATAGCGAAAAACTTGATGGTGTTCGCCTAAACTACCCAATCTACGACAAGGAACTATATGCCTTAGTCCGTGTTTTGGAAATGTGGCAACACTACCTTTGGCCCAAAGAGTTTGTTATCCATTCCGACCATGAATCATTGAAATATTTGAAAACCCAAGCCAATTTGAACAAAAGGCATGCCAAATGGGTTGAATTCATCGAGTCTTTTCCCTATGTGGTGAAGTACAAAAAAGGCAAGGACAATATAGTTGCGGATGCTCTTTCCCGCAAGATGATCTTACTCACCCAACTTGAAATCAACGTTTTGGGTCTTGATGACCTTAAAGAACTCTATGTTTCCGATTCTTTCTTTGGTACTATCTTTACCAAGTGCACCATTGACAAAGGATGCGATGATTTCTACTTGCACAAGGGTTTCTGTAACACCCCGGCCACTCCCGGACCGGCGCCTGTTATGCCTGGCAGCTCTCTAGGATCTCTAGACTGGCCCCACAGACCAACACTAGTCTTTTCTGCGCACTTTGTCCTCACTCGTGCGCACCCGGGAAGGACTTCCCGGTCGGTCACCCATCCTCAAATTGCTCCAGGCCAAGCACGCTTAACCTCGGAGTTCTTTTCGAATGAGCTTCCGGAAAAGAAGTTGCAACTTGTTGATATGAGTATCCTATTAATCCTATTGAGCCCTGAGCCAGGATCTCACAGTTTCTTATTTAAGGCTAACAAACTATGCATCCCCGAGTCCTCGCTCCGTTTGTTGCTTTTACAGGAATCACATAGTGGAGGCCTCATGGGACACTTTGGATGTGACAAGACACTCGCCATGCTATCTACACACTACTTTTGGCCACGGATGACACGTGATGTGGAGCGTTTGGTGCGCCGTTGCCCAACTTGCCTCAAAGCTAAGTCCACGTTGAACTCTCATGGTCTTTATATGCCTCTATCAATACCACACACACCTTGGTCCGACATTAGCATGGATTTCGTCTTAGGATTACCTCGAACAAAAAATGGCAAAGATTCAATATTTGTTGTTGTCGATCACTTCTCTAAAATGGCACACTTTATTCCTTGCAATAAGACCAACGATGCTTCACACATTGCAACTTTGTTCTTTAGGGAAATCGTTCGCCTACATGGAGTGCCGAAGACCATTGTTTCGGACTGCGATGTCAAGTTCACAAGCTACTTTTGGAAGGCATTGATGGCAAAGCTAGGAGTCAAGCTCCTTTTATCCACCGCTTACCACCCACAAACCGATGGCCAAACCGAGGTGGTGAATCGAAGCTTATCAACTCTCATTCGTGCATTAATCAAGCCAAACATCAAAGGTTGGGAGGAATGCATACCGCACGCCGAGTTCGCCTACAACCGTGCCTCCCACCGGGCGACCAAGCGAAGCCCGTTTGAGGTTGTCTATGGGTTCAACCCCAACACCGCCCTATACATCCTCCCACTCCCTCTACACGAGCGCACCGACATGGACGTCGACAAGAGAGCCGACTACATGAAGTCATTACATGAGTCAACTCGAGCAACTCTAGAGGAGCACACCAAGCGCCAAGCTACCAAGATCAACAAGTTGAAGAAGCCCATGATATTCGAAGAAGGAGATCTTGTGTGGCTACACCTCCGCAAGGACCGTTTTCCAGATGAAAGAAAATCCAAGCTTGCTCCTCGTGGTGACGGGCCTTTCAAAGTGCTCAAGTGCATCAACGACAACGCCTACAAGATCGATATCCCAACCTCCAAGTACTTGGTGCATGACACGTTCAACGTCGCCGACCTATCCCCTTTCCACGGAGATGCAAGCGTTCAAGAGGACGACGAGTCGAAGACGACTCTTTCCGAAGGGGGGGGGGAGATGATGTAGCCCCACATGTGGACAACACCACGCCGATTGGCCCAATGACAAGATCAAGAGTAAAGGCTCTTCATGAAAAGGTGACCTCGCTCCTCTCGATGTGTGATCTCGACCTCCCTTTGAATGGTTTGCTACTTCATGCCGGTACCTTGTGTATACTCAGGATCCAACCGGATGATGTCCCATAATGGAGTCGAGAAGAGATCCAAGATGATGGAGAAGGTGACCAAGAGAAGGCCCCAAAGGATGGACAACGAGAAGAAGGAGGCGAAGACGGGCAGACCGGCCTCCAGCCCGGCCTAGGCCGGCCCCCAGGCCGGCACCCCTCCAGTGCTGGCTGGCCTCCCAGCCGGCCTAGGCCGGATCCCAGGCCGGCCACCCTGCCGAGACCGCCGGCCTCCCAGCCGGCCCGGGCCGGTCTCCAGGCCGGCCACCCACCAGAGGCCACCGGCCTCCCAGCCGGCCTGGGCCGGCCCCCAGGACGGAGCCCCACCTGCACCAGTCGCAGCCTCCTGCTCCTGCCGGCCTCCAGCCGGCCACCCGACAGCCCCCGCCGGCCTCCAGGCCGGCCCAGGCCGGCCCCCAGGCCGGTTTCTCACCTTCCTGCCCTGTTTTGTACTAAGACTATAAATAGCTTTCCCCTTTCCCCATTCCAGGGGCAGACTGAATTTGAGACTTGTGTGAGCTATGCTCCTCCTCCCTCGTAGCTAGGGTGCCTCGTTGAGGTAGATCTTGTTGTTGCTACTCTTTCACTGCGGTGTCTCTAGTAGTGCAAACCAATCTTTCACTGCGGTGATTCTATTGGATCGGTGGACCGGCCGGTAAGAGCAATCGGTTTCAACAAGAGTAAGTTTGGCTTTGATTCTTCGATCCAAAGGCTACCTTTTTGAGGGTTTGTTGTTGGGTGGAGTTCTCAGCAGGATTTGCTAGTTATCCTTGTGTTTTGTCCACGAATCTCCCTCGCTACCCTCCGTGTTCTTCGTGTTCATCCCCTTTTCCCCTCAAATCCGTGAAGATCGGGCCTAGCCCTACATCACCTAGGGTTTCCGGGACGGTGGAGTGGGTGCGGGCAACGGCGGAGGTCTGACGGGGTCGGTTGGCGGAGTTGTACGGCTCGGGAACGTCCATTTCATCGACGGCGAGCTTCGGGTCGAGCACGGGGTAGCCTCCTCGCCGGCGAGCTCCGTGTCAGAACCTGGACAGGGAAATGATGGCGCGTGAGCAGCTGGTGCGGGAGGAAAAATTAGAGAGGTGAGAGGCAGGGAGAAAGAGAGGGCAGCGTGGCCGTCGTCGACCTCGGCGGCTGTCGATCGTGGACGAGCACGAGCTCCTCGCCAGAGGCGACGGCAGCGGTGCTTCCGTCCTCCTGGTGGTGCAGAGAAGTGTAGGGAGTGAGGAGGAGTGGGTGGAGTGGTGCAGCTTGCTTTGGGGGCTCGGGGTGGCCTTTTTATAGGCCGGGGGTGGTGCACGGTGGGCATGGTTCATGCGGGCTGGGCGGTGCGGCGTTGCTACCGCGTGAGTAGCTAGGGTTTAGAGAGGGTATGGATCATGGGGTGGTCGAGCTGGAGCTCGGGGTGGTCGGGTCCAGAGCGCAGACAAGGTGTTCGATGGCGGGTACGGAGCAGGTGCAGCACAGGGCAATGGCGATGCGGAGGTGGGCTGAACCACGTCAGCGATCCGCGTCCGTGGGTGCAGTGGTGAGGGCTAGGGTTTAGTGAGTGGCCGGGAACACCGCGGCGACCACGGACGGGCGAACATGATCTTGTCATTAAGAGAGGATCGGGGCGGTCGGGATGCTGTCCACGGGTGAGAGGAGGGGCAGGAGAGAGGGTTGGCGCGGCTTGGGGAATCGGCGAGCTGGGCAGCGCCCGCGACCGAGCTGGGTGGCCAAGTACCGGGAAGGGGGGCCAGGGCGAGGGAGAGGGAGCTCGGGGAGCTTCGGCTTGAAGGGGGGCCCGAAATGGTGCCAGCTGCGCGGCAGACACCCGTCGGGGTGAGAGGGAGAGAGAGTAGGCGAGTGAGAGGGAGGGGTGGCATGGCAACTCGGGCTGCCATGTTTCTCCACGGTTTGGTCGGCCATGCCGAGTAAATGGAGGTGGCCGGTGGTTGGACAGGTGCAGGGGAGGTAAAAGGGGTCGAGCTCTCCCGTTTTTACCACGGTTTGGGACCAGTTTTGGATAGAGCTCATTTGTGCCCATAAGGTGTTCGACAGAATGCCTCTTTGAATTTTTGAAATTGGTTTAATTAAATCAAGCTTACATTTGGGTTTAGAAGGGTGCTAGAATGTTCCCCTAATTTTCCTGAATTTTTTTGGTGAGAAAGGAAATAGGGTTTCCCCTTATGGCCGAATTTAAAAGAGAGGAATTTGAACTCTTTGAATAAATTTGGTTTCTTGGAAAATAACTTTGAAAAGTGAACCAAGGTATGAGGTGGGAGATCAGCTCACTTCCCTCTGACTTTTGGGTAAAACCCGATTTCACCCAAAAAATTTCATAAAGAGTATTTTTGAATAAAACGTTGGTTTTTTTCCAACCTAGAATTTCTCCTTTATCTAACTAAACATTTGTATATATGAGGGGCCTAGTCATGGCGTATAATATAGGTAACCCTTAAAAAGGGGTTTTAGTGGCACACACCACTTGAAAACATTTCATGCATCTTAACATAAGTAAACATGCTTAATCAAAATAGTAGGACAAAGGGTATGATCAAATGGATGGCTTGCCTTGGTCAGGAACTTGTCCCTGGTCTTGATACTCTTGATCAAAGAAACCTCCTTCCTCGAAATCCTCGGCAATGCTCTCGTCTAATCATCGTTAACAAACAAAACACACAATCACACCACCACTCAACAAAACATCACAACAACGCAAAATAAAATCCTATAGGCAGATACTGCCTTACTAAAATCACAACATTTGGATTTGGTATATTTGAACTCATATTTCTCTTATTATTAATATTAATATAAATAGGCAGAAATTAGCTATACCACGAATTAAGTCACGATTTAATTTTTGCTATTCAGAAAAATATACCCTTTTAGGGGAAACTATTACTTGTTAATTGTGACCTAGAAAAATTGGATTTGGTCAATTTTGATTAACCAATTGGCAGAAACAATTGGTTTAGTACAGAAGGTGTTTATGTAAAGTTTTAGGGATAAATCATTTTCTCCTTAACATAAAATTATGAAATTTTAAGGGTAACTAGATATTTACAATACAGAGCTAGCAAAATTGGCCTCATGTAATTTGAACATTGCAAATTCATGCTATAATTTAAACAGTACAGAAATGAGTCCAACTACAAATCTGGATGCCATTTAATTTATGTTGCTCAATTTAATCTGTAAATTTATGATAGCTTGAATTTCTCTGGACTAAGCTAACAAAATTGGATTCACATTATTTTGGCATTTAGAGCATCAGAAACAAACAAGTTCAGATTAAAACCTTCTGTACTAATTAATTTACCATTTCACTAGTATTAACTCAAATAAGGTGGGACCAGTGTCATTGGATAGATAATTTAACAAGCTACCCGTACACAAAATTTCATAATTTTTGAATGTACCAATCTTTAGCTATTTGATTTATAGATTTGGGAAAGGGCCCGGGTGGAAATAGGCTTAACGGGACGGCCCACGGGAATTTTCCCGTGCCGAAAAATGTTCAAATTCCTGACGGGTGGGTCCTGCCCGTCAGTGGCTCATAAACAAACGAAACGGTACGTGACCATTGGATCTAAAACGGACGGCTAAGATTAGATATAGCTGAACTGTCACGTTGCCGTTGGATCTAAATCCAACGGCCTGTGATGGCCAGGTCGGCGGCGGCCAAAGAACGGCGGCGGCCGAGACGGTAGATGACGGAGGCGAGCTCGGGGAGGCTCACCTAGTGATGTAGCCCCACATGTGGACAACACCATGCCGATTGGCCCAATGACAAGATCAAGAGTAAAGGCTCTTCATGAAAAGGTGACCTCGCTCCTCTCGATGTGTGATCTCGACCTCCCTTTGAATGGTTTGCTACTTCATGCCGGTACCTTGTGCATACTCAGGATCCAACCGGATGATGTCCCACAATGGAGTCGAGAAGAGGTCCAAGATGATGGAGAAGGTGACCAAGAGAAGGCCCCAAAGGATGGACAACGAGAAGAAGGAGGCGAAGACAGGCAGACCGGCCTCCAGCCCGGCCTAGGCCGGCCCCCAGGCCGGCACCCCTCCAGTGCTGGCCGGCCTCCCAGCCGGCCTAGGCCGGATCCCAGGCCGGCCACCCTGCCGAGACCGCCGGCCTCCCAGCCGGCCCGGGCCGGTCTCCAGGCCGGCCACCCACCAGAGGCCACCGGCCTCCCAGCCGGCCTGGGCCGGCCCCCAGGCCGGAGCCCCACCTGCACCAGCCGCAGCCTCCTGCTCCTGCCGGCCTCCAGGCCGGCCACCCGACAGCCCCCACCGGCCTCCAGGCCGGCCCAGGCCGGCCCCCAGGCCGGTTCCCCACCTTCCTGCCCTGTTTTGTACTAAGACTATAAATAGCTTTCCCCTTTCCCCATTCCAGGGGCAGACTGAATTTGAGACTTGTGTGAGCTATGCTCCTCCTCCCTCGTAGCTAGGGTGCCTCGTTGAGGTAGATCTTGTTGTTGCTACTCTTTCACTGCGGTGTCTCTAGTAGTGCAAACCAATCTTTCACTGCGGTGATTCTATTGGATCGGTGGACCGGCCGGTAAGAGCAATCGGTTTCAACAAGAGTAAGTTTGGCTTTGATTCTTCGATCCAAAGGCTACCTTTTTGAGGGTTTGTTGTTGGGTGGAGTTCTCAGCAGGATTTGCTAGTTATCCTTGTGTTTTGTCCACGAATCTCCCTCGCTACCCTCCGTGTTCTTCGTGTTCATCCCCTTTTCCCCTCAAATCCGTGAAGATCGGGCCTAGCCCTACATCACCTAGGGTTTCCCGGGATGGTGGAGTGGGTGCGGGCAACGGCGGAGGTCTGACGGGGTCGGTTGGCGGAGTTGTACGGCTCGGGAACGTCCAGGTCATCGACGGCGAGCTTCGGGTCGAGCACGGGGTAGCCTCCTCGCCGGCGAGCTCTGGGTCAGAACCTGGACAGGGAAACGATGGCGCGTGAGCAGCTGGTGCGGGAGGAAAAATTAGAGAGGTGAGAGGCAGAGAGAAAGAGAGGGCAGCGTGGCCGTCGTCGACCTCGGCGGCTGTCGATCGTGGACGAGCACGAGCTCCTCGCCAGAGGCGACGGCAGCGGTGCTTCCGTCCTCCTGGTGGTGCAGAGAAGTGTAGGGAGTGAGGAGGAGTGGGTGGAGTGGTGCAGCTTGCTTTGGGGGCTCGGGGTGGCCTTTTTATAGGCCGGGGGTGGTGCACGGTGGGCATGGTTCATGCGGGCTGGGCGGTGCGGCGTTGCTACCGCGTGAGTAGCTAGGGTTTAGAGAGGGTATGGATCATGGGGTGGTCGAGCTGGAGCTCGGGGTGGTCGGGTCCAGAGCGCAGACAAGGTGTTCGATGGCGGGTACGGAGCAGGTGCAGCACAGGGCAATGGCGATGCGGAGGTGGGCTGAACCACGTCAGCGATCCGCGTCCGTGGGTGCAGTGGTGAGGGCTAGGGTTTAGTGAGTGGCCGGGAACACCGCGGCGACCACGGACGGGCGAACATGATCTTGTCATTAAGAGAGGATCGGGGCGGTCGGGATGTTGTCCACGGGTGAGAGGAGGGGCAGGAGAGAGGGTTGGCGCGGCTTGGGGAATCGGCGAGCTGGGCAGCGCCCGCGACCGAGCTGGGTGGCCAAGTACCGGGAAGGGGGGCCAGGGCGAGGGAGAGGGAGCTCGGGGAGCTTCGGCTTGAAGGGGGGCCCGAAATGGTGCCAGCTGCGCGGCAGACACCCGTCGGGGTGAGAGGGAGAGAGAGTAGGCGAGTGAGAGGGAGGGGTGGCATGGCAACTCGGGCTGCCATGTTTCTCCACGGTTTGGTCGGCCATGCCGAGTAAATGGAGGTGGCCGGTGGTTGGACAGGTGCAGGGGAGGTAAAAGGGGTCGAGCTCTCCCGTTTTTACCACGGTTTGGGACCAGTTTGGATAGAGCTCATTTGTGCCCATAAGGTGTTCGACAGAATGCCTCTTTGAATTTTTGAAATTGGTTTAATTAAATCAAGCTTACATTTGGGTTTAGAAGGGTGCTAGAATGTTCCCCTAATTTTCCTGAATTTTTTTGGTGAGAAAGGAAATAGGGTTTCCCCTTATGGCCGAATTTAAAAGAGAGGAATTTGAACTCTTTGAATAAATTTGGTTTCTTGGAAAATAACTTTGAAAAGTGAACCAAGGTATGAGGTGGGAGATCAGCTCACTTCCCTCTGACTTTTGGGTAAAACCCGATTTCACCCAAAAAATTTCATAAAGAGTATTTTTGAATAAAACGTTGGTTTTTTTCCAACCTAGAATTTCTCCTTTATCTAACTAAACATTTGTATATATGAGGGGCCTAGTCATGGCGTATAATATAGGTAACCCTTAAAAAGGGGTTTTAGTGGCACACACCACTTGAAAACATTTCATGCATCTTAACATAAGTAAACATGCTTAATCAAAATAGTAGGACAAAGGGTATGATCAAATGGATGGCTTGCCTTGGTCAGGAACTTGTCCCTGGTCTTGATACTCTTGATCAAAGAAACCTCCTTCCTCGAATCCTCGGCAATGCTCTCGTCTAATCATCGTTAACAAACAAAACACACAATCACACCACCACTCAACAAAACATCACAACAACGCAAAATAAAATCCTATAGGCAGATACTGCCTTACTAAAATCACAACATTTGGATTTGGTATATTTGAACTCATATTTCTCTTATTATTAATATTAATATAAATAGGCAGAAATTAGCTATACCACGAATTAAGTCACGATTTAATTTTTGCTATTCAGAAAAATATACCCTTTTAGGGGAAACTATTACTTGTTAATTGTGACCTAGAAAAATTGGATTTGGTCAATTTTGATTAACCAATTGGCAGAAACAATTGGTTTAGTACAGAAGGTGTTTATGTAAAGTTTTAGGGATAAATCATTTTCTCCTTAACATAAAATTATGAAATTTTAAGGGTAACTAGATATTTACAATATAGAGCTAGCAAAATTGGCCTCATGTAATTTGAACATTGCAAATTCATGCTATAATTTAAACAGTACAGAAATGAGTCCAACTACAAATCTGGATGCCATTTAATTTATGTTGCTCAATTTAATCTGTAAATTTTATGATAGCTTGAGTTTCTCTGGACTAAGCTAACAAAATTGGATTCACATTATTTTGGCATTTAGAGCATCAGAAACAAACAAGTTCAGATTAAAAACCTTCTGTACTAATTAATTTACCATTTCACTAGTATTAACTCAAATAAGGTGGGACCAATGTCATTGGATAGATAATTTAACAAGCTACCCGTACACAAAATTTCATAATTTTTGAATGTACCAATCTTTAGCTATTTGATTTATAGATTTGGGAAAGGGCCCGGGTGGAAATAGGCTTAACGGGACGGCCCACGGGAATTTTCCCATGCCGAAAAATGTTCAAATTCCTGACGGGTGGGTCCCGCCCGTCAGTGGCTCATAAACAACCGAACCGGTACGTGACCATTGGATCTAAAACGGACGGCTAAGATTAGATATAGCTGAACTGTCACGTTGCCGTTGGATCTAAATCCAACGGCCTGTGATGGCCAGGTCGGCGGCGGCCAAAGAACGGCGGCGGCCGAGACGGTAGATGACGGAGGCGAGCTCGGGGAGGCTCACCTAGTGATGTAGCCCCACATGTGGACAACACCATGCCGATTGGCCCAATGACAAGATCAAGAGTAAAGGCTCTTCATGAAAAGGTGACCTCGCTCCTCTCGATGTGTGATCTCGACCTCCCTTTGAATGGTTTGCTACTTCATGTCGGTACCTTGTGCATACTCAGGATCCAACCGGATGATGTCCCACAATGGAGTCGAGAAGAGATCCAAGATGATGGAGAAGGTGACCAAGAGAAGGCCCCAAAGGATGGACAACGAGAAGAAGGAGGCAAAGACAGGCAGACCGGCCTCCAGCCCGGCCTAGGCCGGCCCCCAGGCCGGCACCCCTCCAGTGCTGGTCGGCCTCCCAGCCGGCCTAGGCCGGATCCCAGGCCGGCCACCCTGCCGAGACCGCCGGCCTCCCAGCCGGCTCGGGCCGGTCTCCATGCCGGCCACCCACCAGAGGCCACCGGCCTCCCAGCCGGCCTGGGCCGGCCCCCAGGCCGGAGCCCCACCTGCACCAGCCGCAGCCTCCTGCTCCTGCCGGTCTCCAGGCTGGCCACCCGACAGCCCCCGCCGGCCTCCAGGCCGACCCAAGCCGGCCCCCAGGCCGGTTTCCCACCTTCCTGCCCAGTTTTGTACTAAGACTATAAATAGCTTCCCCCTTTCCCCATTCCAGGGGCAGACTGAATTTGAGACTTGTGTGAGCTATGCTCCTCCTCCCTCGTAGCTAGGGTGCCTCGTTGAGGTAGATCTTGTTGTTGCTACTCTTTCACTACGGTGTCTCTAGTAGTGCAAACCAATCTTTCACTGCGGTGATTCTATTGGATCGGTGGACCGTCCGGTAAGAGCAATCGGTTTCAACAAGAGTAAGTTTGGCTTTGATTCTTCGATCCAAAGGCTACCTTTTTGAGGGTTTGTTGTTGGGTGGAGTTCTCAGCAGGATTTGCTAGTTATCCTTGTGTTTTGCCCACGAATCTCCCTCGCTACCCTCCGTGTTCTTCGTGTTCATCCCCTTTTCCCCTCAAATCTGTGAAGATCGGGCCTAGCCCTACATCATTTGGTATCAAGAGCAAGGGTTTCCACGGATTTGGATCGCGTTTCCACCTTTTATTAGCCTTTTCCCCACCAAAATTTTTCTTTCCCATACCAATTACGAAAATTCAAAAAAAATAGCCCATATGGATTTCGTTCGATCTTTCGATTTGGTGAGCGATTTGTGGTTTTGATCCACGGATCTCGTGCTTAAGACCTTTCCCCACTTTCCGTTGGTGTTCCGGAGGCCTTTTCCGCTACAAGCCCAAGCGTGCCGCGCAATTCGTCGCCGGCGGTACTACCGTCCGAACGGCCGTTACTACCGCCCACAATCGGTCCTACCGCCCGTTCGGCCGGTGCTACCGCCGCACGACTATTCACCGACTTCATATTCGTGTCGCTTCATCGCTACCTCAACGGCATCAAAGGTATAGCTTCCGACACATCCCTTTCCATTTCGCGAAACTTTTTTCTTAGGAGCTAGCTCTTCATAGTGTGAGCATTGCATAATCTTGTGAGCATCTAGTTGTAGCGGACTCAGCTCGGGAAAAAGCATAAAGCAAAAGAGAAATAGAAAAGATTCAAAAAAAAAAAAGTCGAGCCGTGATCCTAGTCATCCTCAAGCTCCAATAACAAATAGAGAAATGGGTACACTTGTGCAAATCGGGTGCTCCTTCCTATACACTTGAGCTAGTTGTCCTTCGAGAGGTGGTGCGGCATGAGCATAGTCTTCGTTAGGTCCAAGTTGCTCCTCCCTATAGTCGCACCATCCACGTTTGTCTCCACCTATGAGTCTCCTTTGTTTCTCGGATTGTGTGGTTAGTCTCTTTTGTTTCTTGATCTTTGTGGTTATCCTCCACTTGTTGCAATAGCCTTTTCGTTGGTTTCGTTTCGATTTCTTGCCACTTTACCATACCTAAGCTCCTCATAAGTGTGTGTGTGAGTCGCTTTTGGATCACTAATCAACCAACTCTTACTCTTGTGACACCTTTGTCTCGGAAGGCAGGCCCATTGGTCCAATACTATCAACCAAGGTAAGAGCGGTTATTAGCCACCACATATTCCACATATCACTTGTGTTTGCTTATCATGGCTAGGGAAGAGCAAGACGCCGACTTCGGCAAACAAGCGGAGTCCCTTAGGAGGTACATCGACGACAACTTACGCCGCTATGAGGAGCGCCACCATGCCGCGCAACGTGAAAACGCCGAGCGTTTCGCTCAACTACAAGACGCCCAACGCGAGAGCAATGAGCGTTCCATTCGTCTCGAGGAGCTTCTTGTCGAAAAACGACACCGGCACTCCTCAAGAACAAGCTCAAGGTCTTCACACCGTTCCGACGCAAGAAGCAAAGTTCCAAGCGACGTTGGTCAAGGTCCACAAAACGGCCGCCATCACCACGAGATGCCTCATCAACAAGTGAACTTGGATCCTCAACAACACCAAGATCGACATCGTCATGACTTACCTAACCAAGAACGCCATCGTCAAGAGATACTTCATCAACAAGCGAACATGGATCCTCAACAACACCAAGACCAACATCGTCAAGAAGAGCCGCACCCCCAAGCGATCGTACACCATCAACAACATCAAGATCGCCATCGACAAGAAATTCCAATTCCAAATGTTAACTTGGATCCCCCACACCGCATGAGGACAATCGACATCATCGTCATGATCTACCTCCACATCGAGCCCGCTGAGTGCCATTGGCTGACAATCATGTTGATATTGAAGATGACGAGGATTATGTTCCACACCACCACCCAAGGCATCGGCACCGAGACCGCCATCGCCACCATGATGATGATGATGAGGATGATCACAAAAACCGCTTCAATCCTCCCAAACTCGTCATTCCTAATTTCCATGGCACCAACGACCCGGAGGACTACATGGCATGGGAATCCAAGGTCTCCAAGCTATTTCGAGTCTACAAGGTGCCGCAAGACAAACGAGTTGACCTCGCATCCCTCGAGTTCGAAGGCTATGCTCAACTATGGTGGGAACAACTCGAAGCCTCCTTTGAAGACCCAATCGACATATGGAATGACATGAAGAAGGAAATGCACAAGCGCTTTGTGCCACATCATTATGCGCGAGATTTATACAAGAAGCTACAAGAGCTCAAACAAGGCCTCAAGACGGTCAACGAGTACTACAAGGAGATGGAGTCAACTCTCTCCCGCGCACACATTGTTGAGTCCGAGGAACAATCAATGGCACGTTTCTTGAACGGCCTCACGTACCCAATAAAGAAGATAGTGGAATTCCAACCTTATGAGAACCTTGTTGAGCTAGTTCATCAAGCCATGAAGGCCGAGCGCCAAGTCGCCGAAGAACTCAAGTATGTCAAGGCCAAGTCCTTCTTCGCCACTAGAGCTTCTTCATCAACACAACCCATCACTCAAGTCCAAGCTCAAGGCAATATCAAAAGTCCTACACCGCAACCCACTACAACCTCCAAGAAGACGTCGCCCTCACCCCAAGCCACCAAGTCATATATCACTTGCTACAAGTGTGGAGGTCAAGGACACAAGTCATTTGAGTGCACCAACAAGAAGGTGATGATCGTCAATGAAAATGGAGACTATGAGTCTATGAGTGAAGATGAGTACCACGCATTGAACAAGGTGGCCATGATGCAAAGCTTGGATGACGCCGATGACTACATCTATTGTGATGGTGACCCCAACCCTACTCTAGTTGTCACTCGAGTTTTGACTACAATCAACCAAGGTGATGACGCTCAAAGATGCAACTTGTTCCAAACCAAGGCCGGCATCAACGGCAAATCAATCAAGGTAATCATTGATGGTGGGAGTTGTCACAACTTGGCAAGTAAGGAGCTATGTGAGAAACTCAACTTGACGTACAAGAAGCACCCCAATCCTTACCATGTGCAATGGCTTAGTGACTCCGGCACCGTGAAGATCCAACACACGGTTCAAGTATCCTTCAAGATTGGCTCTTACGAGGACACGGTGGATTGTGATGTGGTACCAATGTCGGTTTGCCACTTACTTCTTGGCCGCCCTTGGCAATTTGACAAGGCCGCTACTCATGATGGGCGCACCAACTACTATAGCTTCAAATGGAACAATAAGATCCTAGTGCTCCGCCCAATGACTCCAAGCCAAATTATCGCCGACAATGCCAAGACAATTGTAAGAGCACAAGAAAAACAATCCCCTAGTGAGTTGAGTGGTGAGAGAGCGAACCACATTCACGTGAGTGAGAGCCACAAGCCAAATATGAGTGAGAAAGGGAAAAGAGTGAGTCCCGGCGTAGTCTTGTTAGCCACCAAAAGTGAGATGAGGGAAGTGAGAGCAAACCCATCCACTTTCCACTTCGTGCTCTTATGCAAAGGAGATGGCAAAGACACTAACGACTTAACCCAAGTTCCTCCGTCTATGTTGTCTATCTTGCAGGAATTCAAAGATGTCTTTCCGGATGAGCTTCCTCAAGGACTTCCTCCCCTACGTGGAATCGAGCATCGCATCGATCTCATTCCCGGCGCCCCTCTACCCAATAGAGCGCCATACCGCACCAACCCCGAGGAGACAAAGGAGATCGAGCGCCAAATTCAAGAACTCCTCGCCAAGGGACATGTTCGTGAAAGCTTGAGTCCGTGCGCCGTTCCGGTCATCCTCGTCCCCAAGCAAGACGACACACTCCGAATGTGCATGGATTGCCGTCCCATCAACAATATCACGGTGAGGTATCGACACCCTATCCCACGACTTGATGACATGCTAGATGAGCTTAGTGGTGCCACTATCTTCTCCAAAATTGATTTGAAAAGTGGCTATCACCAAATCCGTATGCATGAAGGAGATGAATGGAAAACCGCATTTAAAACAAAACTTGGTCTTTACGAGTGGCTTGTCATGCCCTTTGGTCTTTCCAATGCTCCTTCAACATTTATGCGTCTTATGAATCACGTCTTGCGCACTTTCATTGGCAAGTTTGTGGTTGTCTACTTTGATGATATCCTTGTTTATAGCAAATCCTTGCATGAACATGTCGACCATGTGAAGCAAGTTTTGTTGGCCCTTCGTAATGCTTCGCTTTTTGCCAACCTCAAGAAATGCACCTTTTGCACCGACAAGCTTGTGTTTTTGGGTTATGTAGTTTCTTCGAAAGGGATTGAAGTTGACACTTCTAAGATTGAGGCAATCACAAATTGGCCACCGCCAACTAATCTTGCTCAACTTCGTAGCGCTCTTGGTTTGTTTGGGTTTTACCGTCGCTTTGTGAAAGATTTTAGCACAATTGCTTGCCCCTTGAATGAGCTTACCAAAAAGAATGTACCCTTCATTTGGGGCAATGCTCAAGAATCGGCTTTCAATGAACTCAAGAAGAGATTGACCGAAGCTCCTTTACTTGCTTTGCCGGATTTCTCCAAAACCTTTGAACTTGAGTGTGACGCTAGTGGCATTGGCATCGGTGGCGTCCTCATGCAATGTGGCCGTCCCGTTGCCTATTATAGCGAAAAACTTGATGGTGCTCGCCTAAACTACCCAATCTACGACAAGGAACTATATGCCTTAGTCCGTGTTTTGGAAGTGTGGCAACACTACCTTTGGCCCAAAGAGTTTGTTATCCATTCCGACCATGAATCATTGAAATATTTGAAAACCCAAGCCAATTTGAACAAAAGGCATGCCAAATGGGTTGAATTCATCGAGTCTTTTCCCTATGTGGTGAAGTACAAAAAAGGCAAGGACAATATAGTTGCGGATGCTCTTTCCCGCAAGATGATCTTACTCACCCAACTTGAAATCAACGTTTTGGGTCTTGATGACCTTAAAGAACTCTATGCTTCCGATTCTTTCTTTGGTCCTATCTTTACCAAGTGCACAATTGACAAAGGATGCGATGATTTCTACTTGCACAAGGGTTTCTTGTTTAAGGCTAACAAACTATGCATTCCCGAGTCCTCGCTCCGTTTGTTGCTTTTACAGGAATCACATAGTGGAGGCCTCATGGGACACTTTGGACGTGACAAGACACTCGCCATGCTATCTACACACTACTTTTGGCCACGGATGACACGTGATGTGGAGCGTTTGGTGCGCCGTTGCCCAACTTGCCTCAAAGCTAAGTCCACGTTGAACTCTCATGGTCTTTATATGCCTCTACCAATACCACACACACCTTGGTCCGACATTAGCATGGATTTCGTCTTAGGATTACCTCGAACAAAAAATGGCAAAGATTCAATATTTGTTGTTGTCGATCGCTTCTCTAAAATGGCACACTTTATTCCTTGCAATAAGACCAACGATGCTTCACACATTGCAACTTTGTTCTTTAGGGAAATCGTTCGCCTACATGGAGTGCCGAAGACCATTGTTTCGGACTGCGATGTCAAGTTCACAAGCTACTTTTGGAAGGCATTGATGGCAAAGCTAGGAGTCAAGCTCCTTTTCTCCACCGCTTACCACCCACAAACCGATGGCCAAACCGAGGTGGTGAATCGAAGCTTATCAACTCTCCTTCGCGCATTAATCAAGCCAAACATCAAAGGTTGGGAGGAATGCATACCGCACGCCGAGTTCGCCTACAACCGTGCCTCCCACCGGGCGACCAAGCGAAGCCCGTTTGAGGTTGTCTATGGGTTCAACCCCAACACCGCCCTAGACATCCTCCCACTCCCTCTACACGAGCGCACCGACATGGACGTCGACAAGAGAGCCGACTACATGAAGTCATTACATGAGTCAACTCGAGCAACTCTAGAGGAGCACACCAAGCGCCAAGCTACCAAGATCAACAAGTTGAAGAAGCCCATGATATTCGAAGAAGGAGATCTTGTGTGGCTACACCTCCGCAAGGACCGTTTTCCAGATGAAAGAAAATCCAAGCTTGCTCCTCGCGGTGACGGGCCTTTCAAAGTGCTCAAGTGCATCAACGACAACGCCTACAAGATCGATATCCCAACCTCCAAGTACTTGGTGCATGACATGTTCAACGTCGTCGACCCATCCCCTTTCCACGGAGATGCAAGCGTTCAAGAGGACGACGAGTCGAAGACGACTCTTTCCGAAGGGGGGGGGAGATGATGTAGCCCCACATGTGGACAACACCACGCCGATTGGCCCAATGACAAGATCAAGAGTAAAGGCTCTTCATGAAAAGGTGACCTCGCTCCTCTCGATGTGTGATCTCGACCTCCCTTTGAATGGTTTGCTACTTCATGCCGGTACCTTGTGCATACTCAGGATCCAACCGGATGATGTCCCATAATGGAGTCGAGAAGAGATCCAAGATGATGGAGAAGGTGACCAAGAGAAGGCCCCAAAGGATGGACAACGAGAAGAAGGAGGCGAAGACGGGCAGACCGGCCTCCAGCCCGGCCTAGGCCGGCCCCCAGGCCGGCACCCCTCCAGTGCTGGCCGGCCTCCCAGCCGGCCTAGGCCGGATCCCAGGCCGGCCACCCTGCCGAGACCGCCGGCCTCCCAGCCGGCCCGGGCCGGTCTCCAGGCCGGCCACCCACCAGAGGCCACCGGCCTCCCAGCCGGCCTGGGCCGGCCCCCAGGACGGAGCCCCACCTGCACCAGTCGCAGCCTCCTGCTCCTGCCGGCCTCCAGGCCGGCCACCCGACAGCCCCCGCCGGCCTCCAGGCCGGCCCCAGGCCGGTTTCTCACCTTCCTGCCCTGTTTTGTACTAAGACTATAAATAGCTTTCCCCTTTCCCCATTCCAGGGTCAGACTGAATTTGAGACTTGTGTGAGCTATGCTCCTCCTCCCTCGTAGCTAGGGTGCCTCGTTGAGGTAGATCTTGTTGTTGCTACTCTTTCACTGCGGTGTCTCTAGTAGTGCAAACCAATCTTTCACTGCGGTGATTCTATTGGATCGGTGGACCGGCCGGTAAGAGCAATCGGTTTCAACAAGAGTAAGTTTGGCTTTGATTCTTCGATCCAAAGGCTACCTTTTTGAGGGTTTGTTGTTGGGTGGAGTTCTCAGCAGGATTTGCTAGTTATCCTTGTGTTTTGTCCACGAATCTCCCTCGCTACCCTCCGTGTTCTTCGTGTTCATCCCCTTTTCCCCTCAAATCCGTGAAGATCGGGCCTAGCCCTACATCACCTAGGGTTTCCCGGGATGGTGGAGTGGGTGCGGGCAACGGCGGAGGTCTGACGGGGTCGGTTGGCGGAGTTGTACGGCTCGGGAACGTCCAGGTCATCGACGGCGAGCTTCGGGTCGAGCACGGGGTAGCCTCCTCGCCGGCGAGCTCTGGGTCAGAACCTGGACAGGGAAACGATGGCGCGTGAGCAGCTGGTGCGGGAGGAAAAATTAGAGAGGTGAGAGGCAGAGAGAAAGAGAGGGCAGCGTGGCCGTCGTCGACCTCGGCGGCTGTCGATCGTGGACGAGCACGAGCTCCTCGCCAGAGGCGACGGCAGCGGTGCTTCCGTCCTCCTGGTGGTGCAGAGAAGTGTAGGGAGTGAGGAGGAGTGGGTGGAGTGGTGCAGCTTGCTTTGGGGGCTCGGGGTGGCCTTTTTATAGGCCGGGGGTGGTGCACGGTGGGCATGGTTCATGCGGGCTGGGCGGTGCGGCGTTGCTACCGCGTGAGTAGCTAGGGTTTAGAGAGGGTATGGATCATGGGGTGGTCGAGCTGGAGCTCGGGGTGGTCGGGTCCAGAGCGCAGACAAGGTGTTCGATGGCGGGTACGGAGCAGGTGCAGCACAGGGCAATGGCGATGCGGAGGTGGGCTGAACCACGTCAGCGATCCGCGTCCGTGGGTGCAGTGGTGAGGGCTAGGGTTTAGTGAGTGGCCGGGAACACCGCGGCGACCACGGACGGGCGAACATGATCTTGTCATTAAGAGAGGATCGGGGCGGTCGGGATGTTGTCCACGGGTGAGAGGAGGGGCAGGAGAGAGGGTTGGCGCGGCTTGGGGAATCGGCGAGCTGGGCAGCGCCCGCGACCGAGCTGGGTGGCCAAGTACCGGGAAGGGGGGCCAGGGCGAGGGAGAGGGAGCTCGGGGAGCTTCGGCTTGAAGGGGGGCCCGAAATGGTGCCAGCTGCGCGGCAGACACCCGTCGGGGTGAGAGGGAGAGAGAGTAGGCGAGTGAGAGGGAGGGGTGGCATGGCAGCTCGGGCTGCCATGTTTCTCCACGGTTTGGTCGGCCATGCCGAGTAAATGGAGGTGGCCGGTGGTTGGACAGGTGCAGGGGAGGTAAAAGGGGTCGAGCTCTCCCGTTTTTACCACGGTTTGGGACCAGTTTTGGATAGAGCTCATTTGTGCCCATAAGGTGTTCGACAGAATGCCTCTTTGAATTTTTGAAATTGGTTTAATTAAATCAAGCTTACATTTGGGTTTAGAAGGGTGCTAGAATGTTCCCCTAATTTTCCTGAATTTTTTTGGTGAGAAAGGAAATAGGGTTTCCCCTTATGGCCGAATTTAAAAGAGAGGAATTTGAACTCTTTGAATAAATTTGGTTTCTTGGAAAATAACTTTGAAAAGTGAACCAAGGTATGAGGTGGGAGATCAGCTCACTTCCCTCTGACTTTTGGCACACAAGAATCATTTTTCTAAAAAGAATTTAATATAGTAGGGAAAGGTTGGAGAGGAAGAACTACCTTCTCGTACTCCCTTTTTAAAATTAGGGTTTTTGAGTAGTTAGGGATTTTTAATTTATTTTTAAGTCACATTCCAATTTATGATTCGGTTGGTCAATTGACTAATTGTTGTTTGAATAATTAACTAGACAAGAGCACTCACATTAGCAAACAAACACCACATGAAATAATAGAAGGTTAGACATGCATCACATGAAATAATAGAAAGTTTTTGTTGGCTCTGAATTTGCTCCGGTTACAAAATATTGGGATGTGACAGATGCGCTATTTGACTCTCAGGGAGTAGAATAGTTATTCTACACTCACCCTCTATCTTTACAACCGCATATAATTTTTACGTGACATAAATTTTGTCTTATGTATTAAGTCAAGGAGAACGTAAGAAAAAATATTTACATGACGTTGCAAAACTACGACAAAAAATACACTTATTTATGTTGTTTTTATGACTTTTACGTCATTTTAACTCATTTTTTTGTCGGTTTTTCCTATTGTGGGTCAAAATTACGTAAATATTTACATATGTAACATAATTTATTGATGTAACAACGTAAAAAATGGTGGGTGCAAAATAAGTTATTCTGCAGCCTGGGTGTCAAATAGGGTTTCTCTTATATGAGGCAGGTTTTGTATGTGTGTTAACTGGGGTGCATGCAATCGGCACCGTTAATTTCTTTGAGATTGGTGCCAGATTTCTCTAAGGTGGTGTTTGGATGTATGAAAAACACCTCGGAATTGGCCATATGGAATTGGCTGGGCCGAATTCCGTTGTTTGGGTGGTTGTAGAATTCGGTCCTGGAAACGTGAAGCCAATTCCGAGCGAGCCCCCGCAGGCGTCCCACCTCCTTTCGCCAATTCGGAGGTCGAGGGCTCGGAAACGCTGGGAATTGCTCGCTCGCATACCCGTTCGCGAGGAAACAGACTGCGCCAGCAGCGACGAACAGAGCGAGGTCGACCTGGAGCAACCGGCGCCGCCGCCGCCGCCGGTGTGCTTCCCCTGCCCTCCTCCCCTTCTCCCCATCCCCGCCATTCTGTCCCTCTCGCCGTCCTCCTCCGAGTCCCCGTCGCTGGACCTGCTTCCCCTACCCTCCGACCCCTCCCGTGAGCTACCTAACCCTAGATCGACCGGTAGCTCTCCGGCGGGAGACCATGCTCTGTCCTCTATCTAGCCCTCCCACAAGCGCAGCTCTCCCCTCTCTCTAGCCCTCCCAGAAGCGCAGCTCTCCCCCGTGAAATTTTCTGTCTTGGTAGATGACAGATCGAGGGAAATTTGCTCGCTGGACCAAGGAAGCAGCTCCTAACGTGTTAATTTTTTGTACTACAGAAATTCGAGGAGATTTGCACAAGCTGTAGTTTTTGAAGGTTTCTCTCATGTGTGGTTGTTGTTATGGACTACTATGTAATATGTTGTTTGTGAAATGCCCTTTTGTGCTTTGTTTGTGTTATGTGTAAGGGACATAGACTACTCACTTGTGCTATTTCTAGAGACAAAATTATTATCTATGTTGTGTTATTATTCCCATATGTATTTTCCATGATTATTCCAACTTATGTTGTTGCTGTGAATTTATTCGGAATATTTTTAATATTATTATGTGTCAAAAATAATATATAAACATTCAGATATATAGATATTATTTTTCATACATATACATTTTATATTGTTCAAACTTAACAAAACATCCAATTACATGGTTTGTGCATCCAAACAGGAATTGGAATTGGGTGCCACCCTTTGATTCCAACAACAAATACCAAGCACATCCAAACAACGTAATTGGAATTGGAGGCCAATTCCTTTTCACCTTGGATTTGCAATTCCCAGTCCAATTCAATTCCGAGACAGTTTTTCCTACATCCAAACAAAGCCTAACGGTTCCTTTTTTGGAGGGCTTGCGAGCAGGAGAAAAGAAATTCCTAGGGCCGACCAAAAAGGAAAATTGGCCCGTGACTTGCGGCCTGTGACCACATCCTTCCATCCGCAAGAATCCAAAGCCATGCTGACACAGCAGGCCGAAAATAGTATGTGCAGGCCAGCCCGTTTACACCCCTGACGGGGCTGTTTCTGTATCTGCTATTTCTACACGTAACCGTTCCGCGATTTTCCGTTCTCGCTAGTGCTATCGACGCGAAAGGTTCCCGGCTATGGAACGGTGCCTTTACTATTTTCCCTTGCTTGTAATCTCTCCGTGTCTTGCATGGTTCCAGTTCCAGGTCCGGAATAATTAAAACGAGTGATGGCCGCCACTATTAATCTGTGGCGTTGTCCGTGCTAGCTTAATCATTTAAGGAGGTGGCAGTGGAGCGGAGCGGCGCCCGATTGATGGACGTATAGCCTGCCAGGTATCGTGGCATTGTAACATGGTGCAGCATGGATGGCTCTTTTCATCGTGAAGCAGCTAGCTGATCTCCACAGTTTTTTTTTTCAAGTCCAAACATCGTTTTTAGTACTGCTTTCTTTAGTTTTGCCACGGCCATGACATCCAAATTAGTATCGCTCAATTCACCTCAAGAGTGCTGACAAGGTTTGAGTACTCGACTGCTCGTTGAGTGCTGACAAGGTCCCTACTCATATCCACAACGGTGCTCAGTATAACTCCAAGCGGTGCCACTGGAGAAGGATGAACTAGGTAACATAGACTTCTTTTGGGAGAGCCTGAAGAAAATGCAACACACACAGTATAACTCCCCAATGTATATTCACGAGGCAAGATATAATTAACAAAGACTTGTGCAGTTGCTGCGGCATTAGTAACTGGCGTCTGATGTAGGTCCTGGAGTGAAAAAATAATAACTAGATGTTCAGATCCATACAGAAGTACAGATACAAAGCCACATATATAACTGTATTTTCTTTTGTGCTCCGCTTAGGAAAAGACGGAAGCAATTCTTTCATACATGTGAGCACGCCATGTCACAAATGGAACATACATCATTTACTAATTCAGATCCAGATAAGATGATTATTGATTCATATAAACGGGAGTACATATCTGATTTCTCCATCGCTGCACTTCAAAAGAAAATACAAACAAACAAACAAGGAAAAAACAGTTTCCATGTTGCAAAAACACAACAGATTCAGCTAGATAGTTATCGCACAAGAGATCAACTGAGAAATAGGCTCGCATCAGCTGTTGCTCCAAATACATGCTGCAAGATATTTATTGGCGATGCGGCGGCTCGGTTCTGGAGTCTTCAATATAATTTCAATTCCCCAATAGCAAGCCACTTGAGAAGGATGAACAGGTGAAAGTGTTTGCCTTTGATCATCTAGTCTAAACCCTCTACGGTAGATGCTCTTTAGGGTTTCTTCCCTTCTGTGTATCGGATGAGAGAGAGAGACCGAGAGGGAGAGAGAGAGAGATCAGCGTATCTACCTTCACCTCCTTGCGGTGCAGAGCTCGAGCTGGTGGCCATGGTGGTGGTGATGGTGACGGTGAGGTGAGTGGGGTCAGAGGTGCATGCGGGAGGCGAGCAAAGGGTGAAATGGCGTTAGGGTTTGACCGGGCGGCGGCATGGTGGTTTTGGTTCATCCGATCCGCGCGCGTGGCCGTCCGATCCCATCGGACGGTGGAGAGTGAAACCCTAGCGCCGCTGGGCTCTCGGGCCGAAAGTGTAGTGGCCGTGGGCTGCTGCTGGCTGCGTACCGCGCGCGCGGCGCGTAGTTAAATGGGCCGTGGGCCGAAAGTGTAGAACCGTGGTATGGGCCGCGCGTATTAACTATAGTTTTTTCTCTGTTTTTTATTTTTTCAGAAGCATGTTTAGTTGTTTTTTGTCTGTTTTAGGCAAATTTCGTCTAGTTTTTTCCTATTCAAAAATTATCCAACGAAATTTTTGTTTTAGGAAACAGAAAAGTAAAAGAAATGCTTCTGAAAAAGAATAAAGTTAATAGAATTGTTATTGTTTCCGCTGCAAATGTGCTCTTTTAAATTCAAAAGAAATAGAATTAAAAAGTGATAATTAAAAAGGGCATGTTAAAAGATTGTTATAATAATTGTAATTATGTTATTTTTATAACCAACGTTATTAATGACATAATTATGATTTATTATTGTTTTGTCATATGCATTTATTTCTATTTCTGCCCAACGGTGATATAGTTTTAATTGCATAAGCAGTTGCATGTTATAGTTTTGACCAACATTGGATTATTTCATGTAATTGCTGTAAAGTTCTCACCTCATTGTGATTATTTCAGGAGGGTATCTCTTGATGAGCTGCCTAAAAGATGTTCCTACCCTCCGAGGTGACAACTACTCCGAGTGGAGAAAGAAAGTGGATTTGGCATTTGTATGTGCCGAGGTGGACTGGGTTGTGGATACCCCACAGCCAGTCATGCCAAAAGAGCCTGAAAGAGAGGCAAAAGATTCTGATGATAATTGGGAGAAAAAGAAGAGGGACTATGCTCCTTTGGAGATGTCTTATTCCCTCGGCAAGCAAAAGTGGCTTTCAGCCAACAAGAAGTGCATGGCCTTCTTAAAGAATACAATTGAGAACGCTATTATGGGCTCAATTGCAGAGTGTACTTCTGTTGGGGAGTTCCTTAAAAAAGTAAAGAATCAGTTCACTGGTTCTTCAAAGACATATGCTACCCAGTTGCTGAAGCAGCTGGTGACAGAAAAGTATACAGGAGGTGGACATGGCATAAGGGAGCACATCCTGAGGATGAGCAACATGGCAGCTAAGCTTAAGCCCATGGATGCTGATCTGGAGCTCAAGCCTGCTCTTCTTGTTCACCTCATCATGGCTTCACTGCCAAAGGAGTTTGACACCTTCGTTGTCAACTACAACATGTCCCCTGAAAAGTGGGACATAGAAAAGACTATAGCCATGTGTGTCCAAGAAGAGGACAGACTGAAAGCTTCACATGGTGGATCTATCAACTATGTGAAGGACAACATGAAGAGGAACTACAACCAAAGTCACAGTGGTTCCCCTTCAAAGCCATATGGTAAAGCTCCCTCTCATTATCAGGGTCAGCAAAAGTCCTTTCCAGTGGACAAAGACACGTGCCTCCACTGCAAGAAGACTGGGCACTACAAGAAGGATTGCCCTGCTTTCCTAAAGTCCATAATGGCAAAGAATGGTAAAAACATAGTTTCCTTCGTAAATGAATCCCTATATACACAGTTTTCAAGATCTACTTGGTGGATTGACTCAGGTGCAACTGTTCATGTTGCAAATTCTTTACAGGGGTTCCATTCGACGAGGACTACGCAAAGAAACGATGGATGCATTGAAGTTGCAAATGGAGTACAAGCAGACGTGGAAGCCGTGGGCGACATCTCCTTGGAGTTAGCTGATGGTTTCACGATTTTGCTTAGAGATGTCTTATTTGTACCTTCATTACAAAGAAATTTAATTAATGTTGCACATTTGGACAAAGAACAGTATGAATGTTATTTTGGACATGGCAAGTGTGCCATTTGGTGTAATAATATTCATGTGGGGGTTGCTTTCCTTCACAATGAGCTTTATTTTATCCTTGCGTGAAAAAGTTTGTTCTGTGAATAAAGTGAATGAAATTGTTCCTGCGTCGAATGAAGTTCAAAAGAAAAGAAAGAGAACTCATGACTCGTCGAAATTATGGCACTGCCGTTTGGGCCATATTTCGAGGGGGAGAATAGAAAGACTAGTTAAAAATGACATTCTTCCTCCGTTAGAGTTCTCGGTTATAGAGCAGTGCATCGATTGCATTAAAGGAAAATTTGTAAAACAAATTAAAAAGGGTGCAAACCGAAGGACAGCAACACTAGAAATAATTCACACTGATATTTGTGGACCATTTTCAATGAAAAGTGTGGATGGTTATGACTCGTTCATAACATTCACAGATGATTACTCCCGATATGGTTATATTTATCCAATCAAAGAAAAATCAGAGGCATTGGATAAATTCAAAATATTCAAAGCTGAAGTTGAAAATCAGCATGATAAAAGAATAAAGATAGTAAGATCTGACCGTGGGGGGGAGTACTACGGTAGGCACACTCCATATGGTCAAGTCCCTGGACCTTTTGCGAGGTTTTTGCAGGAGACTGGAATAGTCGCTCAGTATACAATGCCGGGCGATCCTCAGCAAAATGGAGTAGCTGAAAGGCGCAACCGTACCCTTATGGATATGGTGCGCAGTATGATGAGTTACTCCACATTTCCATTGGGATTATGGATGGAGGCGCTTAAAACCGCCGTTCATATTCTCAACAGAGTGCCAAGTAAGTTGGTGCCCAAAACACCGTACGAACTATGGACAGGAAGGGTGCCCTCTCTTCAACACCTCAGGGTGTGGGGGTGCCCAGCAGAGGCAAAGTTGTTTAATCCAAATATTGCAAAGTTAGATCCCAAAACAGTCAGTTGCCACTTCATTGGCTATCCCGAAAAGTCAAAAAGGTTTTCATTTCTACTGCCCAGACAGATACACAAAGTTTGTAGAAATGAGACATGTAGTCTTTTTGGAAGACGAACTGATGAGGGGGAGCATGGTAGCCCAAAAAATTGATCTTGAGGAGAAGAGGGTGCATGCACCTAATCCGATCATTCAGGATCCATTTTTCTCGCTACCTGTTGTGCCTGCATCAACAATCCCTGAGATTGCGGTGCAAGCACCTATTGTAACTCCACCCGTGACAATGGGCGAAGATTCGGAGCCTGTCCGCCAGGAACGAACATTGTTGAGCATGAAAGAGAGCTGCAGCAGCCAACTGTGGAGAATCCACAAGGGACAAAAACCTTCGAAGGTCTAAAAGAATTAGAAAGCCAGCTATTTCTAGTGATTATGTATATAATATAGAGATAGCTCATATGGAAGGTGATCCCACCTCATATGAAGAAGCCATGAGAAGTCCTCACTCATCGAAGTGGCAGGAGGCTATGGAAGATGAGATCAGGTCAATGAGTTCCAACGATGTTTGGGACTTAGAAAAGATTCCTAAAGGAGCCAAGACAGTAGGCTGTAAATGGGTCTACAAAACAAAGTATGACTCCAGTGGGAATGTAGAAAAGTACAAAGCACATCTTGTGGCAAAAGGATTTACGCAAAGAGAAGGAATAGATTATAATGAGACATTTTCTCCAGTCTCATGTAAGGATTCCTTCAGAATCATAATGGCACTAGTTGCACATTTTGATTTAGAGCTGCATCAGATGGATGTAAGACGGCATTTCTAAACGGAGATTTAGAAGAAATTGTCTACATGAAACAACCCAAGGGTTTTATCATGGAAGGGGAAGAAGATATGGGATGCCGTCTAAAGAAATCCATTTATGGGTTAAAGCAAGTCTCTAGACAGTGGTATCTAAAGTTTAATGAGACAATTAAAAGATTTGGACTTAAAGAGAATGTTGAGGACAACTGCGTTTATGCAAAGTTTAAAAGTGGGAAATATATTTTCCTAATCCTATATGTAGATGATATCCTGCTTGCTAGCAGTGATGTTAGTCTACTAATAGAGACGAAAAAGTTCTTATCCTCAAATTTTGATATGAAAGATCTTGGTGAAGCATCATATGTTTTGGGCATAGAAATTCACCAAGATAAAAAAGAATGGAGTGTTAGGACTATCGCAGAAGGCATATTTAGAAAAGGTTCTAAAGAAATATAATATGCATGCGAGTAATGCCACACCTGCTCCTATAGTCAAGGGCGACAATTTTGGGAAATTTCAGTGTCCGAAAAACCAATATGAGATCGATCAAATGAAAGCAGTACCATATGCTTTGGCTGTTGGAAGCTTACAGTATGCACAAGTGTGCACTCGCCCTGACTTAGCATTTGTTACCGGGGTACTGGGTAGATATCAATCAAATCCAGCCTTAGAGCACTGGAAGATGGCAAAGAAACCATTGCGTTATGCGCAAGGCACAAAGGACTTCATGCTAACATACAGAAGATCTGATTCCCTAGAGATAAGAGGGTATTCAGACGCAGACTTTGCGGGGGATAAAGATGATAGAAAATCCACGTCTGGATATGTTTTTACTCTCGCATGGGGAGCTATTTCGTGGAGAAGCTCCAAACAGTCAATAGTTGCATCATCAATGATGTATGCAGAATTTATAGCATGTTATGAGGCCACGGGGCAGGCGATATGGTTAAAGAAATTTATACCCGACTTGAAAGTGGTAGATTGTATTCACAAACCACTAAAGATGTACTATGACAACCAGCCCGCAGTATTTTACGCTCACAACAACAAGTCGAGTAATGCAACAAAGCCAATAGAAATAAAGTATTATGTTGTGAAGGATAAAATCCAGGATCACATTATAAGTCTCGAGCATATAAGGACAAAGGATATGCATGCGGATCCGCTAACGAAAGGCTTACCACCCAATGTGTTCAAGGAACACTTAGCCAGCATGGGTTTAAGGTAGAGCCTATGATTCCTGGATCATAAGAGGCCCAAAAGTAAAAGAATTTGTTTCAAAACAAAGAGGTATATTGTAGCTGTCTGATTCTATCAGCAATTGAGCTGAGACGATGAAACATGCTCTATGTATCTACTTGTGATGAAACGAGCAAAGTAAAAGTTAAAAGAAAAGTCGAGATCAAGGGGGAGAATGTTAGGTTGATCTCGTATTGTGGCACCCCCCTCTGACACATGTCGCCAGAGAGGCGGTCGCCCCGTGCGCCAGCCCAGGATATCCGGACGCACGTTACGACAATGCAACATAGCAGAAATATCATTACACAATCAGGCCCAGAGGGCTACAAATGGTTTACATGGCCATCAAGGCAAGATAAAATATCATGGCCAAGTATGGCACGGGACGGAGTTTAACTGGCAGCGGAAGTCATAGAATCGGCAACGGCTTGGTGCGGCTTCATTCCACAGGCATCTGGCTGGGCTACTGATCCTAGCACGCTCTTGCTCCATCTCTTTGTGATAGTAGAAGATGAATCCTCTCAATGTCTGGCCACATGAAAAGCCAGTTTGAGTACGGTGACGTACTCGCAAGAAAACAACCACAAGACATGAACAGTCAAGCAATCAGGCAACAAGTAGCTAGCAACGGAAATAACCTAAACATGGCAAGTGTCTACTTACGGTAGTTCAAGTGGGTAGCAACAAGGCAGCACAACAAATCATGGCATAAGCAAACAATAGGGGTATCACCAGTACAGAGTCCAAGCCAGGTGGGGTTGGATCGTGTACCGGAGATCACACAAAGAACTTACCTGTGACGAATAATGGATGTATCCGTTGGTACCAAATATTAAACATCACCTGTCATCCCCACTAGGCTCAACGGCCTTATCACATCTGTCAAACTGCTAGGCCCACTGGCCTCATCTTTTCACTCATCTCGAGTGACAATTCCTGCATCGGCTTATCGTTCCTTTGGTGAAATCAAGTGGTTCATCTTTCTTTCACACCGAACTTAAGTTTAACCTCCGGACTCGACAAAGGACAATAGTGTGACCGACACTGAACTGTTCCATAACCTAGGAACAAGGCTAGCTGCTAGTTGACACACTCTCGAGAGGTTGCAGTTACCACCCATCTAAATGCACCTTGCTTCATGACGGCAAGATACACTTACATAACCGTTCACGCTACCCAGACACTCCCTGTATAGCTACCGACATAACTCTATGTCTTATGACGAAGTGAATCCGGCACGTCCCCAACTCATGAGCGACGCCTTGCTCCAGAACCTTCACAAGGCTAGCCCCGACCACAACTATGCAGTATCCGACTAGACTTGCCAAGTGGGTAGCATCAAAGGAGGCTTGATAGGTTACATAGGTTATGGCTCTCCCATTTGGGCGACAGTGGTAGTGCGTTCAATGCTCAGATTGGTGGCACTATGGACTGACCCTATCGAAGTTTGGAGGGTTGGTTAAATTAATCCAGTTTCTTTCAACGACAATTACAAACAACAGAGGATTTGTCCAACACAATAAAGGATTAGTCCAACACCACAAGTATAATATCATGTCAACATGAATTAGATTAGTCCAATGCAAAACCATAATATCATATCAATATAAAACAGAAACAAACTGCACACAATAGTTCAAGCAACATGTAGTTAGTTCAATCAATGGTTAGTTTCAACCGGGCGATGGAGGAGATAACTCCGGCCAGTGACAGCCACAGGTTGGGTAAAAGAAAATAAATTCGCACAGTCAACCGGGCGAGGGCGGAGATAACTCCGACCAGTGACAGCCACGGGTTGATTAAAAGAGAGTAAAACCAGCACAATTGGTTTAGCGTCAACCGGGCGATGGCGGAGATGCCTCCGGCCAGTAGCAGCCACAGATCGACTACAAAAGTTAGTGGAGGCGTCCACGCGATCCCGTTCCACCATTCCATTGACTGCGGCGGTTCTCCCAGTCCATCGTCGCCGGAATGGGGAGTGGTGCATGGTACCGTCCAACGCACGCCACAACTCTACAGAAAAGTAGACGAGATTCAATCCACGTGGGCGGGGCCCAACATGTATTTAGTCGCCGGCCGGAACTCAACCCACACTTGATGGGTTTATCGTATTGCAGGAAAGTAAAGGTACATGAAATAATAATACTGAAAGTAGGCGAGATTCAATCCACGTGGGCGGTGCCCAACATGTATTTAGTCGCCGGCCGGAACTCAACCCACACTGGATGGGTTTATCGTATTGCAGGAATGAAAACAAAGCCACGATATCTCGTGACGCACAGTTGGCAGGAGGTAAACAAAGCCACGATATCTCGTGACGCACAGTTGACAGGCGATATTAAGCAATAAAATGCACCGATGTGACCGGGTAATATGCAAACAAACAAACACCGCTTGAGTGTTCATAGCAAGTGGTTAGCTTGCCTTCGACGATCGACGCCATTTGGTTTCGGGGTCACGGCACGTCGCGGGTTAGGGTCTCGGTTTGCCGGTACCGTGGAATACCTATACATGCATACACGGGTGCTGAGCATATAAACATTTTACAAAAATGTAAAACCTATACCGCTGGATAGATCTCTTCAAACCATGAATTTACAAATTTTATTCACCTCAAACGGAGCTACGGTTCAAAAGATATAGCTCGGCGACGTTTAACTATCTGCTGCCCATTCTGGAAAAAAAACAGAACGGGCCGCAACTGACTGGGCCGGGCTGGTCGCGTGTTTTTCCGGAAATACGTCTTCGCAGCTGGGAGGCGTAAAACGCTGGAATGCGCCTCCACTTGCCCTGACAGTGGGCCGGGCCGAGGCGGGGCCCGCCGGTCGGCGACACCGTGGCGCCACGCTGGCTGCCAGCGGGTCGTCCTCATCCCGCATCGAGGGGACGCGGGTGAGTTCGACGCAGGCATGCCCGACGCGGCACGGCCGGTCCGGCCGCCGACCGCCGCCGCCGCGGCGCCGCCGCCGGTCGCCGGGGTGCGGGGAGGGCCGCCCCGATGCACCGCCCCCTAAGGGAACCAGCCACGGGCGAGGGGGGGCTCCCGGTATGCCAGCATGGCCGCGGGCTCCCAGGCCTGCCGCCGGCGGTTCCCGGGCGGGGCCGAGGCCACGGTGACCTACTCTGCGAACGGAGATGTCCGGGGGGTAGGGGGGATCACGAGGAACCACTCCACCGGTTTAATCGGAGGATGGCTCGGTATGGAGCTCGCCGTGGTCCGTGAACCGACGGCGACATCCTCGGCCGAAACGGAGCAGAGCTCCGCCATCCCGCGATTAAACGAAGCAGAGGGGCTCCAGGAGGGGGAGAGTGAGGTGCTGCACGCGCGAGAGGGCTCGGGGGTGGTCTTTATGTAACACCCTGGATTTTGGCCCCTTTTTGAAAATTTTCCAAAAAGCCTTATTTTATTTATCTGAAATGCGTTTGGCTTTAAACCGCCGGAAAATGATTTAAATCTTGAAACTTCTGATCTGTTGAAACCAAGTGGGATCTTATACTCTTTATTCCCCTCCACTTGGCACTGGTGTTTATAATTTTGACCTTGGTCAATATTTAATTTGGGAGGATTCTTTTCCTTTTGGAAATTCAATTTTAATTGGCCTTACAAAGGAACCCCTAGTTTGGTGTCCCCAAAAATTCTACAAAAATTAGGGAACCTTCCCTAATGGATGTAGATCACTTTTCCAAAAAATATGGTGCCACCCCTTAGGAAAATTCCCCTACAAAATTCTTTTTGTGTGCTGCCCTTTTCCCAAAACTTTTTAGAATCTAACCAAATAATTTTTCCTGGATGAAACCAAGGCATGGATAGGCTCTCCTTTACCCCTCCTACCTCAGGAAAAAAAGGGAGATCCATCTAACATCATATACCCCTCCAAACAGTAAACCCTAGTTTTAGCCAGTACTGTTTTTTGAAAATTTTGGTCGGACCAACTTTCGAATTTGCAAAATGTTTGTTCAGCAAAGTTGTAGATCTTGGTTTTTGGCGCAGAGTGACGCGAGCAGCTTCCCATTTGGATCACGGAGATGGGAGATCGACACCGATGCCGACAATGGCATGCCCTGGACCTGCCAGGACCGGCATGGGCATGGCCGCAGGGGCGCCGCCCGATTTTGGTCGCCGGCGTCCTGTTCCCCCGCGCGCACCAGCATGTCTCCCGCACCCCTCACTCCCCTCTCCACCTCCCAGCACCCACGCGTCGCCGGCGGAGCAACTGGACGGCGGCCGCGTTGACGCGCCTGGCGCTAGCCGACGCACCGCCCACACCCTGTGCCGCCGGGACCCCCTCGTCAGCCCCTCCGCCGCCGCACGGACCGGTCCGTCGCCGATGTTTAACCGCCGTGCTTCTCCTGTGCCACCGCTCCGTCAACTCTCCTCCACCGTCGCCACCATGCGAAGCCGACACCTCGCCGCGGCATTTACCACGGCCGCCGCGCGGACGCCCTATAAGAAGCCCCCCGAGGCACCGTCGAGCACCCCACCACCACTCCCACCCCACTCAGCACCCACTGCCCCATCCTTGAGTCCGGAGGAGCCACCCCCTCGCCGGAATCGAGCTCACCCTCGCCGCACTGCCCCCCCCCCCCCCCCCGTCGAATTCGCACACCCAGCCTCCCCCTGACCGATTCCTTCCACCCAGAGCCCCCACCGAACGCCGTGATGCTGATGCCGAGCTCGCCGGGGTAGCTGGTGGCCGGAATCGCCGCATCCGTCATCGACCCGAAGCCACCTCCGCCGGGGAAGACGCCCTGGTGCCGCCCGAGGTCCCCGTGAACCACGACTGCGCCGACGAGCTGCTCCACCCTTCCCCGAGCCGTTCTGCCCCCTCTCCGCCACTCTCCCTCGCCCCAGCCACCGCAAGCCGCCGCGGTGAGTCGCCGGGACCCCCGCCGTCCCTCCCCCTCTGTTCCCGCGTTTAAAAGAGAGAAGAAAACGGTTCGGGTTGAGACTGACCAGTGGGACCCCATGTCAGGATTTTAAACATTTCGAACCGTTTTCCTGTCTGATTTTCCTGTTTATTTTTCTATTGGAAATAAGCAGATTTTTGGGTGAACTTTGGAATTTAATAACTCCCTCAAAAATGCTCAGAAAAATGTGAAACCAATTTTGCTGGCTTTGTTATGAAAATCTCTTTCCCTCAGGACCAGAAAATAAATTTTTGGAATTTATTTCCTTTGGATTTTATTCAATGACCTAGGAAGGGTTTTTGACGCTATTTCATGCCTCTTTGAATAGATTCCGACCGTCCCGACGAAATAGGAGTTGTACCCGAACCCGAAGGCAAGCCATCAACCCAATCTCAAGCTTGGTCGAACTTAGGAGTTGTTTGATGGCTAATTTAATACCTGCTGCATCTCACATGTCATATTGCATGTTAAATTATTGCTCCCCTTATTACTTGTCCGTGCAACACTCACATTCCCGGGGCAATGGCTGGTGTTACCCGCCTTAGTCAAGGGAATGGGGGAAAATTATTACAACTGTGCGTCTCGCATTTGCGGGGCTTTGTTTGGTTCTTTCCTCTTCGCCGAGGTGAGGAGCGGACGAATGTCGTCTTATGATCCTCGGAGTTGGGGGCATTTGCCAAAAGAGTTATTTGCTTCTTGTCCCTCCGTCAAATATGGTGGCATAGACCACCCGGACTGCGACGCTTGGGAGCTGACTTTCCATTTGATTCTTTTGCCGAGATTGCTGACACCACGTCGGGGCAAACCTCGAGTGGAATGGATGCTCTCTCATTCTTATGAGTGCTTTTCGGTTCATTCCTTTACGATGACACCGGCCGGGTTGCCCGCCATCGTCATCTGTTTGAAATATTACGCTATTATTTTGTGAACACTAACCCTCGAGTGACACCGGCCGGGTTGCCCGCCACAGTCAACCGGGTATTATTATTGGTATTATGGCATCGTTATCTATGCTTACAAGTATCATGTTATTCTATACTATTGTTGTTATATACCTATGTTGTGCTGCTTGATTCATGTTGAAAACTGAAATAAGAATTTGACTAAGAAGATAACCACCTCCCTCGACTAGATTGAGTCACATAGTGCCACTCACCAAACACACCTGCACAACATGCGTCGTTCACGTGGGCGAACCATGGCTGAGTATTCCATCTAGCCTCCTTTGACGCCACCCTTTTGGCAAGTTTAGTCGGTTACCTTTGTGGTCGGGGCTAGTCTTGCAAAGGTTCCGGAGCTAGGCGTCGCTCATTCGTTGGGGACGTGCCGGATTCACTTCGTCATAAGACGTGGTCCTAGAGGACGTGTCGGTGGCTATACAGGGAGTGTCCGGGTGGAATAAATGGCGGTGGAAGTGTGGGTTTGTGCTGTCNAAGATGGATGCGAACCGGTCAAGATGAGTTTCTGCATGCGGCTATGCGTTTAGTCCGCATGTGGCACGCTAAGATGCGGCAGCGTGGACTGGTAATCCGGAGGACGCGTTGAGTTGAGTCGTCGAGTTGTGAAGCTGCAACGAGTGAAGACGGGAGACAGTACGAGGATACGACGAGTCAAGATTAGGGGGAGATTGTTGGAAATAATCTTGCCTCTATTATAGTAAGGTTCGTGCAACTTTGGAAAGTGTCCCGAGTTATAGCTGGTTAGTTTCCTAGTGCGTGTGTTAGTTCGAGTAGTACTAGTATACTAGCTAGTTACGTGAGTTTAGTAATTGAGTTCATGGTCTAGTAGGTTTAGGACTTCAACGTGGAGTCTGCTAGCTAGGGGGTCGGTTTGGTCGTGTATATATACACGAGGTGTTGCGTGAGTTTGTACCACAAAAAAAGAAGCTTGTAACGAGGGAAACCAAGAAATAAAGAGGAAAATTAGAGGGCACGACACGTGCCCCTGGCAACAAGTTTTTGTGTCGTGTGTTCGTCTAGTTCATATGTGATCGATCCGTGGGCGAAACCCAACATGGTCGTGCGTGACCACGATGGTCGTTTCATTGCAGGAGCGAGCCGTTTTTCCCCTCCCTGCTTGATCCAGAGGATGCCGAGATGCGGGCATGCAAGGCTGCCGTTGAGCTGATCAAGAGACTGAAGTTGAAGAAAGTCATTCTGGAGACGGACAATGTCGCTGTGGCGACGAAGCTGTCTAGCGGGGAGAAAGACAGGTCCATGTTGGGACCAATGGTGGAAGAGATCAAAGCGGCATTCAAGGAACTGGATGACTGCTCGATCAAATGGGCACGGCGCACCGCCAATGGAGCTGCTCATACTATGGCTAGGGAGGGCTGCGGTTTAGAACTAAATAATGATTGGTTTCTGGTTTATCCAGATTGTATTGGGAACATTCTGACCCAGGACATGTCCGGGATTGAATAAGAATCGCAGCAACTTAATCTCAAAAAAAAAAAAAAAGACATCAGCCCACCGTACCAATAATATCTCACCTACCAACGTTTTTTTTTTAAATTATCATTCTAGCTAGACACCACGCACGGAGAAGATCAGTCCAATCTGATTTCCTCTAGTTCTTCTCCTTGTTGACCTAAGTACCAACGAATCAGAACCAATCTCCAATGCAAAACTCACGGTCCGAGGTTACCAACCAGAGAATCCGATCGCCAATTTGACTGCTCCATTGATCGAAAATATAGCTCAGTAGCAGATCGCAAACTCCAGCAAATCAGTATGGGCAGAAAACCGGTGTGTTGACGTGATGGCCTCCGGCAGCAAATACTCCAATAGTAAGCCCAAATTTTTTAAATAATACAAAATTTTATTTTTTTTCCAGAAATAATGCGTGTTTTGAAAGAATATAAAAAATAATACACCCTCGGCTTGGTGGAGGCCGAGCAGGCCTTATCGGCTTCACCAAGGCCGAGCAGGTGCAGGCGGCTTAGCCAAAGCCGAGCAGGTCTTGGATAAGGCCGGGCCCAGCCTGCGCCGCACCCTGTCGGCCTGCAGTCGGCCACGACAACGCCGGCTCGACAGTTGTCCTCCACCACACCGAGGAGGTGGCCTCGGTCATATCGCCCGGCCGCGCACCTCCCCGCTCCTTCTTTCTTTCTTCCTCCTCGCGACGGCTCTGTTTTCTCCCTCTCGTGCCTCCATTTCTCCTCATTTGATACCTCATTTAGACTAGATTTTAGTTGGTTTTCCACCCAAAAAAATCATCCCCAAAGCAGTAGGCAGTTAGGAAACGCTTCGATCTGTTGATGGGCTAGGTCATGGAGGTGATTTGGGGGTGGTATTAGGGGGCAACGGTGGAGATCCGGTGGAGCTTGGTGTTGGGGTAGGAGCTCAAGGTTCGTGCTCCTGCGTGGTGGTGTTGGTGGTGCTTCTACTGTTGCGGTGATTTAGACCACGCTTCAAGGGTAAGATTTTTCATAGATTGTTTATTTTATGTTATATTAAAAATGAAATATTCATTAGTACTGCAAATAATTTGTTAGTGTCGATCGGGTCAACGGTCGTGTAGTATAGTGGTAATTGTATGTTAGTTTCCAAATTATTATTCGTTAGTAGTGCAAATAATTTGTTAGTATCGGTCCGATATTTGGGGGCAACAGTCATATAGTATAGCAATATATGTAGAGTTGGTCGTATAAATTATTTGGTCATATAAATTATTTGGTCCGGTAGTAATATTTAGTAATAGTTGGGCTTTTTTTATTTAATCCGGTATGGTTGTTGACAGAGTCTTATTAATATTTTCTTAGACAGTAAGATTTTTTTATGGTTCGGGTACTGTCCAAACAAATAATCGTGGAGTTGATCTGAGTGAGTTTCAGTTTATGGACATGGATATGAATGCCACTACCACATGGTCCATTAATCAGGTGAAAGACTGGTTGACAAGATGTTTATACATTAATCGGTCAATATACACCATTAGTAGGAAAACAGCTACTCGTGACGCACCTTAATTCAATATCAATACCCGTGGCGCATATGTAAAAAACGGCCATGCGCCACTGCTAGCGTGCCACTACTAACGATTACCCGTGGCGCACGGATGTGATGCGTCTCTAGTAAAACAATGTACCCGTGACGCATGCACAAGATACGCCACTACTACTTATTTGTGAATTTAAGAAAATAGACGGCCGGCGGGCGTCCGGAGGGCATCGTGCTCGACGGCACGGCCACCATGGGGGCTTCGCAGATGCAGGACGGCCGCCGCTGCGTGCGTGTTCCTTCCTCTGCCGGGCTTCATGGTGGGCAACTCCACGACGATGGCGCATTCATTCAAAGAAAGAAAGAAAAAAGAGGAATCGAGACGTGCATGCATGTGCGTTACCTGTAGCAAAGCAGACCGATGCGACAGATTGTGTGCTTCTTTCAACATACGGGGACTCTTGGATGCGCAGAAATTCCCTCCCGTGACCGTTGGATGTGCAGCCTACGGATTAACCAACCCAAGTGCTAATAAGTGCACGGCTGCTCGTTTGCGAGAACGAGCGAGCTCGCGCGAGCCGTTCGATCGGTGATTGTCGGTACGCTGTCGGTTTCCCTCCCCCCAGGTATCGGTGTCTGGATGGCCGTAGGAGTTATTCATTTCGAAGGAGAGCTGTGCCTACCCCAACCACCCGTTCCCCATTTCTCCTCCCCCGAAACTCGTTCTCCTCTCCCCGGAGGTCGCTGCGGCGAAAATCCAACCACGGCGCCAGCGATCCAGGGGGTTCGGTGCGATTGAATCGGTGGAGGCGAAGTGTGGAGGCGAGATCGGCACCGCGCGCGAGAGGAGGAGGCGGTGCTCGACGACGAGGTCGCCACTTTTTCGCATGAGCGACGGGGAGCTCGGCGGCGAGAAGCGCCACTTCGCACGAGGGTTTGGGGATCTCCGCACGACGGGAGCGTGACCGCGCGCGAGGTGGGGGCGAGCTCAGCGTCGGGGCCTGTGATTGTGCGACCACGGGGGATTTTTCGGCGACGAGAGCGTCACCGCGAGCAACCGCGCGGACCTCGCCGCCAGATACCGTCACCGCGCGCCACCACAGGGAACTTCATCACGAGATAGGTAAGCTCACTCACCACGCGCTCCCCTAGGTCGCCTACCTTGTGCTTTTTTGCGCATCGGACATGATAGCCATGGGGATTGAGACATCCACCCGAGGTGGTTTTGAGATGGGATCCCCCAGTTCCATATATCCTGTAGACCATCGCCTTAGTGGTAGGTATATCTCGCATAGCAGAACTAGTTGATGGTACATCTCGCATAGCAGAGTACTGCGCGTAAGTTTTAGCTGCAGATGCTCTGTTTTTTTGGTTCAGTTGCACATTTGGTATTTGTGCAGTTGCACTCAAATAATGGACCAGTTGCTGACCGGAGTCATGTGTCGATTTTGCGCTTCACCGGGTTGCAGCCATTTTTTAGGTTGCACATCATCGAGTTAATTGGTTTTAGACTTTCAGTTGCACATTTTGGTATTGTGCAGTTGCACTCAATCAATGGACCAGTTGCTGACTGCAGTCATGTGTCGATTTTTCGCTTCACCGGGGTTGCAGCCATTTTTCAGGTTGCACATCATCGGGTTAATTGGTTTCAGTTGCACATGTTGGTATTGTGCAGTTGCACTCAATCAATGGAACAGTTGCTGACCGCAGTCATGTGTCGATACGGCTTAGTTTGCAGTTTTGGTCTGACACAGTTGCACATTTCCAGGATTAGTTTGCCGATTTGTACTTCACCGGGTTGCAGCCATTTTTCAGGTTGAGTTGCCGTTTTGCACATCATCAGGTTAAAAGTCATTGCGTTGGCTGCTGTCTCTTTTTTGCACGCACCCGCATGATGAGTTTTGCCGCTCACACATATGCGCAGTTGCAGTTTCCACTTCATTATCCACATAAGCAGTTTTTTTGCACTAATTTTTTTTGTTGGTTTTCAGTTACTGTACCAATGCAAACGTTCATTGTGTGATTTTTACCTTGACTTAGGTGTTGTTTTTTATGTGTACACAGAGCTTTGGGGGAGAAGATGACAAAACGTTGCTTGCGCTTACCTGTTGGAGTTGCAGGGAATAGCGCCAAAAATGATCCGCAGGCATCAACATCGAACACCAGCCACAATGTTCCTCCTGATAATGAAGTAGGCACATGTGGACCAGCGCCTGAAGTACTGAGACGCCGGATTAGGAAGAAGGTTCAGGCGGTGCGTCTTTTTTTTTATACCTTTTTTTTGTATGTATATTTTTGTGTTCCTGCTTTTTTCCTAGCTAATCCAAGTGTTGTTTAATTGTTTTCCTTTTCCCAGCTTGGTAGGAATCGTGCGTCCCCTGCAAGACTTGTGAAGCTGAACGACTTGTTGTCGAAAGAGCAAAAGGATCTGGTAATAGAGTGGGAATGGGGTGGTTTCTTAGAGGTAAAGGCGACAGCCATGCCAGTCGACTTAAGCATGTAGCTGTTAGGATGCTTCGACCCTGTGAGGAGCGAGCTTGTAATCCCAGGGAGAGGCAGCATTCCAATAAATGCCGACAGCTACCACAGAGTATTTGGCCTTTCCAATGAAGGCAAACGTGTCTGTTTCGAGATTTCGGCTGAAGCCACTGCATTTATGACTGAAGAGGATGGAATCCAGAGTGGCAATCCACCAAAGTGGCAGGAATGGGTGGACATGATCAAGGGCATGGAAGGGGTTGCAGATTTGAAGTTCCTCCGAGCTTACTTCGGAGCAGTAATCAGCTGCTTTATATGCCCAACCACCAAGTGCAGAATCAGCCCAAGGTGCTACTCCACTATCAGAAACCTCGAGGATCTCCGCAAGTCAAACTTCTGCCAGCTGGCCGTTGAGCAGATTGTCGCAGAAGTAAGGTGCATGGGTGACAAGAAGAACTCGGTCTGTTGCTGTCTATATCACCTAGTGGTAAAAATCATTTCTGTCTATTTTTATCTGTTAGGCCTATCTAAAAATCAACCATTTTATCACTTACATTTTCTTATTTCTTTTTTTTTTCCAATCCATGCAGATCATGTATCTCGACTCCCTTGACGTTGATGAGCCTGTCCCATCCGCAACAGATTGCCCAGTACGCGCCGCAGCCTGGACTAACCAACTCATACAGGCTATTATCCAGAAGGACACAAAGCCAAATGGGCAATTCGGCAAGCTAAGGGTGAGACTAACTGACTTTTTCATCTTTTTTTTTAAATGTCGCTACTGTGTTATCTTTTTTTTGTTTTCCCGGATTACAAACCAATAATGAGATTTTTTTGTTTTATTTTTCAATTACCCCCACCCCCCAGCCACTAGTTCAAAGAGGGTGTGGGCGTCACTATACGGGATGGTTTGTTCATTGGGATGGCACAGACTGAAATGTTCATATCATCCAAGCTGCCACCAAACTACCCAGCTGAGGCATGTTGAATTTCTTTTGCTTTTTAATTTTTTCTTTTTATCATCCATGTTCCTACCATACTTAAAATGTTTGCTCTCCCATTTTTTATTGTTGATTAATCAGTTTCTTCCATTCAACTTTTTGTTTTTCATCTCTGACAGAGGAAAAGGAAGCTGTCACTGTTGCTTCAGGATCTCTGCAAAGACATGTCAAGTAGGCTGGGCACATTTGTTGAAGAGTGGGGCAACATTGACCACCAGCGAGCAAGCAATGCAGACGCAACTATGGGGAGGAAGAGGCGAAGGACACAGCCTAATAAAGAAGACGAAGAAATTGAAGAAGAGGAGGACAGAACCTATGAAGAAGAGGAATCTGATGAAGAAGAGGAGGACGGAACCTATGAAGAAGAGGAATCTGATGAAGAAGAGGATGACAATGAAGACATTGATGATGAGGAGGATAGAGACCGCAGTGCAGCTGAGCTAAGCAGAGAGTCTGCGCAAGAACCTGCTGATGAAAACAGAGACAACCTCGAAAAGAGGCCAACGAGGAGGTCCCCAAGGTTCACAATGAACAGTCCAACAAAAGGGCTCTCCAATGCCATCAGCCAGGGGACTGAAGATGCTGAAAACGGAAATGATGTCGAGCAGGTTTGCAACTCAGATAAGATGCCAAGAAGGTCTCCAGGCTGGCAAAAAGCAGCCAGGGTTTGAAAAAATGAAGGAAACGTTGGCAATGGCGAGCAAGCTAGCAATCTAGGAAACATGCCAAGGAGGTCTCCTAGGTTGGCAATGGGCAGGACACCCGAAGGATGCCAAAATGACAACAGCCACAGGGTGGAATCTGAAGAAAATGATGATGATGGCGGGCAAGGGTGCGACCTACTCAAGAGGCCAAGGAGGAGATCTCTCAGGTCTGATATGAATAATGTAGTATCAGGAAATTCAAAAGTCCACAGCCCGAGGCAGGGGGAAGACACGACCGCCTAAAACAACAGCCAGAATGCATGCCACGATGGCGATGACCTGGCACTTGAAATCATGCTCCATTCTGCTAGAAAGCGTATCAGAAAAGATGAGCCAAAAGGCTGCTTTCCTAGTGAAACGCCGTCAGAGCGGAGCCCGTTCTCAGAGTTAAGACAATTTGTTGCCTCGAATCATGGGGAACAGATAGATCTGCCACACCTATATTTGGAACCGCCAGAAATTTTCGAGGTCACAACCCAACATTACGCAAAGACTGTTTTCTTGGAAGAAATTGCAAGGTCAAAAACAACACCTCTTAGTGAACCCAGCATCGAGACATTCCGTAAAGATTTCGAGGTCAAAAGAATAATGGAAGAGTGTTTAAATATGGAGAACCTACTCATCAGCGACAGCACCCGACCAACGGACAATATGAAGCAAAAGACTCTGGCACGTCGCACAAGACAAACAAAGGGGATCCCGCAAACAGCAAATGACCGAGCACAGGAAGCAACTGCAGCTACCAGGGAGGTGGTGGCACAAACAGCCCCCCTGAAGCCACCATCTGTACCCATGCAGCCAGCAAGCGTCATCAATAGCGGGACAACTGTCGCATCCATGCCAACAAACCAGCCAACACCCCAGCCCGCTCCGGTGCCACCCCTGGCTTTTGCATATCCAAAGTCAAAAACAGCTACACATTTGCAGCCAGCAACTGCACCCACACAGGCAGCAACAAGCATTGTCAGGGCAGCAACTACTGCACCCATGGCTGCAACCAGTTACAAACAGGCAGAACCAAAGCCTCCTCTGCCGTCAAAACCAGTTGCAGCACCTACTGCACCCATGGCTGCAACCAGTTACCAAAAGGCAGCACCAAAGCCTCCCCTGGCGCCAAAACTAGCTGCAACTCCTACGCGAGCAACTGCACCTGATCAGGCAGCAACAAAGACAGGGGTGGCTGCACCCAGGCCATCCGTAAACACCAAACATACATTACCCAAGCCTGCACCGGCGCTAAAACCAGCTACAGCTGCTACGCAAGCAACAGTGGAAACAAAGGATGCAACCGGAGCCATGAATGCAGCAACAGGTGCACCTAGGGCAGCAACAAAGACACATGAGGCAACAACCAAATGGTCCCCAGTGGCACCTGCACCACCTGCCTTGGGCCCACCATCTCGGCCAGCTGCCAGCATCGCGAGGACATCAACAAGCACCCATGTGACAGCTAACTCCCACAGAACATCAGCAGTTGCACCAAACAAGGACCGCCAGACAGCGCCCAGGGACAAAACAACGGCTATTGAAAATATCACTGCAACTGCTGATATCGCCAGTTTGCTACTGAATATGCCAGATGATCAAGCACTCGGTGGAGTGCAAGCAGCTACTCGCGCTAACTGCCCGCCACCCATCCCAAAAGATAAATGCTCACGGGAAGGGTATTGTGATGCACCAAGTTTTGATCTTGGTTTTGATAGCCCAACAAGCAGCCAAACAGCCAGCGAACCCGAGCCCCAAAACACATTGTCTGCACTCAAACCTGTTGATCTGAACTCGTCACATTTCGACGATGAGTGGACATCAGATATGATAAGAGAAGCTTGTGATGCATGCGACAAAATTTAAATGGAGAAAGGATATAAGGGGAAGTTGCCACTTCAAGGTCCATCAGAGCAACGCGATGTTGATTGCAAGACACCAGCTAGGTCAAATGCACCAGCAACTGTAATTGCCGATGGATCTGCTAGCAGCACGGCTAGCCTTGTCATACAGGCAGGTGAACGCAGGATCATAAGGCAACCTGCATGCAAGCGGTCGCCATATGTGGATTACAGCAACAAAAACACGTACACGTGTTCAGCGGAGGTCAAAGAGGTGTACGATGCAGTTGTAGCTCATGGGCGCAGATCTCAAAGAGGACAAGGCATAGACAATAGTCCAATTATTTTGAACTATGAAAACTTTTTCGTATCTCTACGAGATCTGGCAAACTCAATGATGCCAGAAGCATGCTTGAGTAACACTGTTGTTGAGCTAGGAATCGAGTCAATTATGCTAAGAACCGATAAGAAGAAGAAAAAGGTTGTCATGCCTCTGAGAGTTGCGGTAAGCAAAAACTAAAACTAAATACATTTTATTTTTATCATGTTCATTCTCTGGCATTTCTACCGGCTACAACTGTTTTGTTTTTTTCATGTGCCCATCAGACATTACTACAGCAAATGGATTGGAAGAACAAAGAGTTGACAAAACATTTCTCAAAAGCTGATGCACACCTTGATAGGAAGGAGTCGGTATAAGTCACTACTCATCTTTTTTTGACTTTATTCTACACTCTTCTGTTCCCATAGACAAAACCAAATTATAGATGTTTGCTTTTTTCTACACAAAATACAGATAATCATACCTATCATGGAAGATCTGGCCCCACAAGCAAAAACACCTGTAAACCACTACTGGCTTCTTGTGGTGAACATCAGGGACAAGCGTTTCGAGCTGATAGACTCCATGAGGTCAAAGGAAAACAAGATACTAGATGCCAACGCCAAGAAGATAATTTGTCTTTTCAAGAATCTGTGGGACTTGCACTACCCCAATTCTCAAATCAAACTGGACAACTTTGGATATGAGGATATTGAACCACCAAAACAGACCACCAAGTAAGATGATGGCAAACACATTGTGCAACCTACAACAAAATTATAACAACTATTTTTATTTTTTTCTTTTTGCTTTCCTCACTACTAACTGCCCATCTTTTTTTACCCAATGTGTTTCCGCTTGTCCATACAAAACAAAAATCCAGCTACGACTGCGGGGTATGCATGATGTACAATGCAGAGGAGTGGAATGGGAGAAGCCTGCCAGCATATGAAGGTGCAAACATCCCAAGCATAAGGAAGCTCATAACACACACATGGGTTATCTCTGAATTCAATGATGTCGACTGGAAGAAGTTGCTCAAGATAAAATGAAGGCAAGCACATCTTTGTTGCAGACTAGTTTTTCATATTTTTTTCCTTTACATGCATGAGTTTACCTGAGAGAATTGAAAAACGATACTTTGAGATCCTACATACCCACATGTCATTTCTTACATGCCAAGGCGACAGGACAAGTCGCAGAGTTGTGCCCAGGTTCATTACACACACTACACAAACTAGTCTTTTTATCTTGCAATTCTATCCCAGCTAGGTATCTGCCTTTCTTCCGCCCTTTTGTGTTAGACCTTGGAGGGTTAAGGATCACCATGGCGCCCTCACTTGTCCCTGCCAAAACATTTGGCAGATCATCAAAGAGTGACCCAGGTCCATGTATGGCACTTGCGGGAGCTGCAGTGGCAGACCGAGATGCAGTTGCTGCAGTCGTGAAGTCGCTTTAGTCTTTGGTTGAACCCTAGTGGCCGACGAACCTGGTTTTTTAGGGTTGGGAGGCACCCCAAGAGAAGCACCAGTAGTGTTTTGTTGCAACGGACCAGTTGCACTGCCTAATCCTGGCACAACGCCAGTAGTAGTCTGAAATGTCGGTTGGGGCTGGGGGAAAGAGAAAGTTCTGCACCATACGCCCTCCGAACATTAGGAACTGAATTTGTTTGGGGTTCAGTAGCAGACCTTGCACCCGCTGCCCTTCGCGCATCAGGAGCTGAAGCTGTTGGACCATTGGTTGGAGCCGAACCGGACGCCATATGAACATCAGAAGCCGTAGTGTTTTTCCCTGTTTTTTCCTCTTCACCTTGTTCAGCTGCGCGTACTCAGTCTGCATCTCCCTGATGTGCCTACGAGCAATAGCTTGTGCTTGGTCTGACTCGCTACCCATCTTAACCATCTGCACAAACTGTCTCGACAAGTTTGCAAACCGAAGCTTCTTTCGCGACTCTTCAGGCATGACATCATCTCCTGCTGTGACGGGGTGCAACACATCTTCCGACTGAATTGCCTTCTGCGTCCATCTGCGCAAGATGTAGCGTTCTGGTATCGCATCAACTCCAATGTGAGTGAACACCTTCAGTACGTGACAGCAAAGCAAACCGTCACGTTCAAACTTGGAGCATTCACAGCTGAAAGCGTCGTCGCTACCATTACAGTTCACCATGTAGCTCCTACTGCCATAAGGATAGCACCTCAGGTTGTTGGGAACCAACATGTACATGTTGCTGCCCATGGGCTGGACGTTGTACCGGCCTATGAGCTCAAACTCCAGCCTGAAGCGATAGTAGATGTCTCTAGTATACACAGCCAAAGCATGCTTCTCAACTGGAAATGGTGACCAAGGCCGAACTTCTAGCTCATCAGTTCGAAAGTCGTTCTGCCCCTCCTTGCCCAAGATCTTTTCATTTATTTTCTCATACCGCCTCACAAAATGTTTGATCGAGTTTTGAGGATTGACATAACGCTTCAGCACGGAGTTGAACCCCTCACTCCTCTGAGTTGACTGCAAAAATGGGAAGAAACGCGCCCTGAAGTAGCACGGAACCCATGTATGAGCATACTTTTTCAGCCATGCGAACGTTTCATTCTTTGACAGGTCCCACTTAGCAACCAACTCACCCCAATTTGCTTCAAATTCTTCAACAGACATGCTCTCATCAACGCATTCGTTGAATTCCTCAGCCAAACCTGGGTGCCGCCCAAGAAATGAACCAAGTTTCTCATTTTCTTTCTTCATAATGTGCCAGCGATAGTTGCGGTGAACACTCTCAGTGAAGACCGCAGCAATTGCTGCTCTCATTGCCCAGTCCTGATCTGTAATGATATTTGTCGGGTGCCTGCCATGCATTGCTTCAAGGAACACGTGAAAAAGCCATTTAAAGATCTCCTCTTTCTCACCGCGTAGGAAGCCACAACCAAGCATGAATGACTGGCCATGCCTGTTTATACCGATAAACGGAGCAAACGGCATGTTGAAGTGGTTGGTCATGAAAGTCGTGTCAAAAGACACACAGTCATGATATGCATCTGCATATGCTTTTATTGCAACACTGTCCACCCAGAAAATATTTTCAACCCTATTCTCTTCATCAAACGAAATCCTATAAAAGAATTCCGGGTCCTTCTTCTGCAACTCTGCAAAATAAGCTATAGTTTCACCTATGTCATACTCTTTATTCTCAGACCGGAAACCTGACCGCAAGTTTGTTATCGTCTTTGGTCCATAGGGCACAAAAGCTTCCGCGCCATAAAACTCAGACATAACTGTCATCATACGGCCTGCAACAATGAAGATAAAACCAAAACACAAATGGAAAAGGTTAGCCCAAACACTAACCATCATAAAAAACAGGCAGTTATGGGTCCCGGCGGCAAAGGACTAACCTGTTTCCAAGTTGCAATTATGTAAGCATCTAAGGAACTCTTTCTCATCGGGCGGGACCCCCCTGTATGATCTCAAGTATTTTGTGAGCGAAGGTTTCACAACCATAGGGTGGTTGTGCTCAGCTATGAAATAAGTCACTTCCCATTTGTTATTGATTAGTTTCACAATCATCTTGGCAGGGCATTTTGTTTGCTTGATGGTCTCTCGCTTCCGTTTGACCCGCAACTTAGACTTCTTGCTTGCTGGGGCATCCTCACTCCCATCACTGCCAGAATCAACCTGTTCAACTACATTCATTCTTTCCTTCTGGACTTCATCTTCTGTTTTAGGCGCCCGACACTTGTTACATGTAAATTGCTGCTTTTCTAGGTCATTACTGTGCACTGCCCTCTTAGATGTATTTGATTTTATGGAGAACCCCATCTTCTTAGCGTACGCATTGTAGTGAGCCCGAGCACCGGCAATTGAGTCGAATCTCATCCCCAAGAATGGTTCCTGCGAACTAGAAGCAACCTCCTCATTCACTCCAGCTCCCATAGCATCATCGCCATCCAAGTCTGCCGTAGCAGTTGTTGCCGTAGGGACAGCACCGGTGGGAATGGTGGTGCTCGACACATGATCAGGCCCCACATTTTGTCGTGGTCCCCTAGCACTGCCCTCATCATGCAAATCTACTCCAGGTGCATGAACAGGATCTGGAGATTCCCCAACCGTCTCGGCATCTTGTGCTTGCGCTTGAGTACAGTAAGGTGGTTCAGCGCCGTCCTCATTTCCATCAGCGGGTAAATTCAGATCCAGGCCAGACATCTGTTCACAAAAAAGAAAAACACATCAATAACCTAGGCCGAAAAACAATTTTTCCATTATACATCTGCAATTAGTTGTTTTACCAATAATAACAACTTCTACTGACTCCAGGTTTTCACTTTGTCTATGTGCAACAGGTGACAGAAGCATACCACGCGGCGCAAAAAGGAGAAGATAACATCACACAAAAAACTGCCAGATGAAAAATGGATGAAGAGCACTAGCATCTGCCATGTCATGTCATGTTTTAGGACAAATAGAAATGTTCACCATGTGGATTCAGGAACAACTTCACTGTTTTGTCATGCCTGTGTCAGGCCTCACAAATCCCCATGTTCAGGCCTGAAAAACTGAGTCTAAAAACTTCAAGTTTTATGTGAAGCAACTATAAATCTGTATTTTTTGGTTTGTTTTTGCAGTTGCTCAGCTAATTTTATGGATGCCCAGTTTCTTTTTGTAGGACCAGTTGCTCAGTTGCTGGCCCAGGTGTTCAGTTGCTGGCCGGAGAAGGTCTAGTTTGCAGGTGGATGATCAGGTTACCAGGAACAAAAGAGTTGCAGTTGCCCAGGTGGTCAGTTGCTGGACGAAGCAGTATCAGTTGCTGGCCGGAGAAGGACCAGTTGCAGGCAAAGAAATTGTGTGTGGATGCCAGTTTTTTGGCAGAAGCCCAGGTGGTCAGTTGCTGGACGAAGCAGGATCAGTTGCTGGCCGGAGAAGGACCAGTTGCAGGCAAGAAAAATTGTGTGTGGATGCCAGTTTTTTGGCAGAAGCCCAGGTGGTCAGTTGCTGGACGAAGCAGGATTAGTTGCTGGCCGGAGAAGGACCAGTTGCAGGCAAGAAAAAATGTGTGTGGATACCGGAGGAGGATCAGTCGATGGCCAGGTGGTCAGTTGCATCGCCAAATTGAGATTTTTTGCAGGTACGTGCGTTCATATTCGCAAATAAAAGGAAGAAGCAGTAGCACACTGGGAGCAGTAGCAGTCCATACCTCCTTCTTGATCAGCACGGGGGATTTTTGCTGGAGCAGGTCGACGAGAGCAGCAGCACGCGGCCGGATCTTGAGGAGGAGAGAGAGAAGGAGGAGAACGGCGCGTGGGAGGGAAAAGTTTGGAGGAAGGGAGGGGGACGGCGCGTGGCAGGTAGGGTTTTGGGGCGTGTGCTATGGCACCTGGTCGGGGGGTGTGCTAAACGGGCCGCTATTGGGCTGGGGACGCACGCGCGGAGGCCGATCGCTCGATCGAGCGAACGAGCAAGCAATCGCTCGCTAGACGCGCCCATTAACCAAACGATGGCACACGCGAGCGTACAGTTGACCCAAGCCCACCGCGCGTGGAGTAGATATGGTGGTGACGCCGTAATGTGAGGTGTGCCGCTACTATGCGCGTGTAAAATGATAGTCATGGCGCACCTCTTTCCCCTGCGTCACTAGTACGTGGAGTCAAAAAAATGACACCCGGAACCACAAGTATTAGTGGCGCACATAAATAACATGCGCCACGGCTACTTCCACGATGGGCTGGTGGCCGAGGGCGATGCTGGTGATCCCACCAGCGTCGGTGGATGCTAGTTGGTGATGGGGTGCTCGGCTCCGAATGGCCAGTTCTGGTCGCCCGTGAGTCTTCGCCGACGGCGTGGGTGCGGAGGCAGCGGGGCTCCTCCGGCACGTCGGCTGTGTGGTTCAGGCGGCGGCTCGGCCTTGGCCGGGAGGCGGCATGGCGGCGGCGTGCTTGTGATGCGGTGGGGCGGCGCGGCACGGCAGCACGGCGGGCGGCTGAGGGCGGCGGCGGTGGCCCCTTGGCCTAGATCCAGGCCCTACGGTGCCCATCTGGGTTGGGGCGGGCGGCCTAGCCGTCCGAGGGGCCCGATCTGCAGATGGCAGGAGGTAGAGCTTTTGCAGGGTCAGCGGCGACGTTGGCCGGCCTGTTGCAGCGTGGCGTCGGGCTTTACGGACCTCCGGGCCCGATCGGACTTGATTGGGATTGGTGTGCCCCAGGCGGGGGCTTCACAGGCCTGCTGGGCCTGACCAAACCTAATTGGGACTGGTGTTCCCTGCCGCCGCGTCCGGTCGACTACCGTCTTCGGCGGTGGAGGTAGTTCCCTCCCGTGCGGCCGTGGTACTGCTAACCTCGAATCTGGCTACTCCTCGCAGCTGTCTTGTAGACCTCGTGATGACACCTTCGGTGAGACGATGATGGTGGCTTCGTGACAGTGGTGGCGCATGTTGGTGGGCGGAGAGACTGGTGGCACCAAGGCTTCGCCCTCGTGGGGCTCCTGTGCTACGGATCGTCCGGGGGTTATGGATCGGGTTTTTCGGGAGAAATCATTGCCGGCTTGCTCGACACCGGCACGGTGCCGCCTATGGGTGGCATCTCCCCTTCCTGAAGGGCGCCGTGGCTACCCGTCGTCCGCTTCCATCCGTGTACTGGGGGAAACCCTAGGACCTATGGTCCGGACAGCCACATGTGCTCTCCTTCTTGAAGGTGTTGCTTGGTACTTGACGGTTCTATGCTAGGAGCGTGGTGGTACTTCTTCGGAGGGCACAGCGGTCGCGGGTCACCGTAGTTTTAGTTGATCCGGCCATGTCTCCTTTTCTTTGGATTTGTGTGTGCTGCTGTCCCAGCTTGCGTGGTGTTGCGTTTGTATCGCTGTTTGTATGGTGGTTGTTGCTTTATTTATAAAACTGGACGAAAACATGTTTCGAGAATACGATGCGTCACGACTAGGTGGGCCGACACCCAGCCAGTCCAGCCTGCACTTAGGCGTGGCGCACTTTATTTTCGGTGCGCCACGGCTATATGACTACCATGGCGCATCCGTTTTCGTGCGCCACGGCTATTTATGTCCTCTATAAGGGTTTTCCTGCTAGTGCACCGTCGGTCTGCATGCACTGTGGACGAAGTATAGAACCAACTCCTTCTTTATTTTGAGGCCCGTAGTCCGTAGAGGACACCTCTCAGCCAGTGCGATGATTGCAAGGCTACGAAAAAAGGGGAATAAACCCTACAGCCTTAGTGCTTCCCGTCGAGAAGGAGATCATGGGGTCTCTCAACGAGCGTGTGGTTTTCAAGTCATCACTAATCATCTTCTTGACCAATCCAGAAAGCAATAGGTGGACGGTCTTCTTCCCAGTGCGGCCACTTGTAAACCCTGGTGCGCATGTTCACTGCCCGAAGCTCGCGGTTGCGCTGGCGCTCGACGCGGAAGGTTGCCAGGCGAAGCAACATCTTCGGGTGGTCGTCGTAGGTGCTGTACCTTTTGTAGCCCTCGCGGGTCACGGTCTCGAGGAGGCAGAACTCGGCGTTGCCCATGTAAGTGAGGCTGGCAGTTCGATACCTCTCAGAGAGGTTGCTGTAGACCCTCTCCCTGACGGTGGTGCAGGCCGGAGGACCTGTAGTATCATCGTGTGAGATGACCTGGCACACAGCGATGTACCCTAGCTGGTCCGACAATCCCACCCAGGCCTCGAGCTCGCGCACGAAGTAGGCCTTGCCGTGGAAAGGCAGGAACCAGTCACCGAGCCGCATCCACGTGAGGCTGCTCAGGTCGAATGAAAAGGTGCCTTTGTCCGAGAAGGAGAGGAAGAAGGCGGAGCCGTCGGGATGCATCGCGCTGGACAAGATGTCGCGGGGCCGCTTGAACGGCGGCGGAGGGAGAGGCTGCCATCGCCATTCTTCATTGGCAGAGCGGGGCGCCGGTCCGAGTATCTCCATCGAGGGAGAGAAGCGGCCGGAGATCCTGTCTCCGGAGGTGTTGAAGGCGTAGATGTCGTGGCCCAAGTCCAGGAACTCGTACTCGGCCGTGCCGGAGTACTCGACGACGACGTCTCGCTGTCGACCAGGGTTCGTCACCCGTGGCTTGGCAAGCAGAGGAGAGCCTATGCCCACCGTCGACGTCTCGCTGTCGTACACCATGGTGCCGTGGCCAAGGTAGAAAGCCAAGATCTTGCTGCCCGTGCACACGATCCAGTCGCACGGCTGGCCGTCGGGAGACGCCAGCCGGATCGCCGCGCGGTGAGCTGGGAGGCTCCGCGCCCTGGAGTCCAGATCGTGGTCATCCTTGCCAGGTCGGAAGCCGTCGACATCTAGTTTGTACACCGTGCATCCCCGCTTGTAGTCGCGGACGATTAGATGGAGTCGTCCACGACGACCTGTGCGGAGGAGATGTTGCGGTTCTTCTTCTTCCTCCTCAGATCGCTGACGCTTGCCCATACTGCTCTGCTCTGCCCACCGGCGGCGACCCTGATCTGTTCCTGTCAGACGATTCGGAGCTAGCACACAGCAGCCCTTGTCACAGCTTGATGGGTTTGATCAGGTACATACATGACATGAGAGTATGTATATACCCGGCAAACGAAGCATCGGTGATGGATTATAGTCGTACTCGGACACCGAACCGGCTCTCTTTCGGGTGATTCTTTCCCGCAACCGCGTGTGCGCTATTCGCTTTCCTCGCTCTTCCCTATTCTGGACGAAAAGTACTAATTTTTCCTAGTAATACGGTACAGTTATTTCCCGTAAACGATTCAAATTAGGAAACCCGTAACCGATTCAAATTAGGAAACGCCTCGTCGTAACTGACACATATATCCGACGGTGGTTTATTTTGTACTTTAAAATCCAAAAATTCTTTTATCACGTGGCATCACCTATCACCACATCCCCGATACTAATTTAATACTCGAAGCAGAGTAGTAAAGATATTTCAAAGTGTTGAAAATTTCTGAAGAACAATTCGCGTAACAAACTCGACATTATACGTGCGCACATAAAGTTTTGCAAAAACCCAAGCCTTACATTAGCATTGAATTTTATTCTTTTTCATAAATGTCACAAAAAATATCGGTTTTCATGAAACAACTTTTATAATATATAAGATGTGTAGATGCACACACGAACATATTTGTAGATTTTGCACACTATCGAAAGAAGGACATTCTGATCGACCCGCTTGGCTCTCGTTCTGGTTTGGCGGAAAGGTGAAAATATTTCTAAATACATCCGTGCTTAGACAAGTTCATAACAAATATTTGCGGACCGAGGGAGTACTACATACTCCAGCTGTTAATCGCACTCACCTCCCCCGTCCGTTCCTCGATGTTGTGCATGTGAATCAGGTGGCCATGGAACAAGAATTATTATGGACAAGATAAACAAATTAAAAAGTATACCACTTTTTTCCAGAGCTTTCTTAGTTCTCTCAAGATGTTTTGCTTCTTTTTCTTGCTTATGGGAAGGTTTGAGGTATTCATGAGTTGAACTGATAAATCCAAATCTCCTGATTTTTGGATATAGATTTGATAGAAAGGACCCAAAAGGTTTGGCAACTTGTGGAGCAGGTGTGTAGACATTTTCTTTGTTCAAACAGGTGAAAGGTATACCGGTACCTGCGACTTAGTGATAGTCGCCAAATAGATTTACATATTTCCTAAAATAAATCAATGTTTACACTTGAAAATTTAAATCAAGGTTAGTGCATAAGTCTGGATGTTTGGTCCACATCCCCCTTCATTCTTGAGCGTTCTACCATCATGTTTGAATACTTTGAAAACTATGTTCTTATAGGGATGTTCTTATTATTATTTCTTCTTGCTCTACTGGTAACGAATAACCTCTTTTGGCGCTTCACCTCGTTCTTCTATATGATATACAGAGAACATACTTGTGTCAGGTTTGGTGACATCCTTGTTTTTAGATAAAAGGCACTTAGAGCTCCCCTTTAAATTAATAAAGCCTGGAGTAGCAGCTATGCCAGCATAAGCGAGGAGTATCATTACAAGGGTCTCATACCCCTTTGGCGCACACTGAGCCAGCATGACTAAGGAAAGATAAAATTGCTAGACTTGAAAGGGTAAAGCGCAGCTATGCCAAGTCGAGGTGGTAGCAGGATGAGTCGTTGGCGCAAAAGGACAGGTGCGTCTGTTGAGGTCTTGAAGCTTGGCGTCATCATATATGGAGAGGTGGTCCTTAGATTTGGAGAGGATCTTCCACTGCTGCAAAAGGATACCGGTTTTAAAAAAGCAATCAGCGGGGTGACGGGGAAATAAAGCCTATATGGAAAACTTGTTGCGAATGTTCCAAAGGGTCCAGCTCTGGGCCGCGAAGAGGAGCCACACTAGTCTCCTTTCCTTAGCAGAGAGAGAAAGCATAATTGCCCAAAATTGGTCAAAAGATTGTTTGGTGACATCCTCAAAGGAGTGGTCAGCAGATGAGTGCTATTGTGTGTTCAAGACGATGAGGAACTTGGTGGACTTGAGTGACGGCCGCCTTTCCCTGGATGTCGGCCTCAGGAAGCGGCGGCCATCTCGACATAATAGCTCAGCGGTGGGTGGCATTGCGGCACCAGTGGAACCAAGGTCCCCATGCATGTTCAGATGACTGGCGGCACGAGGAATCCTCTGCAACTTTCGAAGAGCATGGAAAAGAAGCTATTGAAGCAACTCGGTAAGCGACAGGGAGGGTCGAACGGAAGTTGCCATGGAGGAGTAGTCATAAGAGTATTTATAAAAACAATGGCCAAATTACTACGGTACAGTGGTTAAACTTGGAAACATATCAAACTCATAGTGAAATTTATAACATATTTTCGTTGATTTCGGACATTTTACATTTCTAATGGATGGGCGCGGCAACGTGATTTAGTAGAGTTAACATTTACTAATTTCCAGCTTCCGATAGGTTAATTAAGTACTCCCTCCGTTCCATTTTACATGACATTCAAATGGATGTATCTATATGTAAAATGTATCTAGATATATTTATTTGAGAATCAACTAAAAAGGAACGGAGGGAGTAGGAGCTAATCATCTTCTTGGCTAATCCAGAAAGCGGTAGGTGAAATGCGTCCTAGCTCCCTGCGAGGCCACTTGTAAACCCTGGTGCGCATATTCACCGCCCGAAGCTCAAGGTTGGGCTGGCGCTCGACGCGGAAGGTTGCCAGGCGAAGCAGCATCTTGGGGTCGTCGTCGTAGGTGCTGTAATTTTTGTACCCCTCGCGCGTCACAGCCTCGAGGAGGCAGAACTCAGCGTTGCCCATGTAAATGAGACTGGCAGCTCGGTACCTCTCAGAGAGGTTGTTGTAGACCCACTCCCTGACGGTGGTGCAGGCCGGAGGACCTGTAGTATCATCGGGTGAGATGACCTGGCACACGGCGATGTATCCTAGCTGGTCCGACGACAGTCCCACCCAGGCGTCGAGCTCGCGCACAAAGTAGGCCTTGTCGCGGAAAGGCAGGAGCCAGTCGCGAGGCGGCCGGTGTCGAACGAGAAGGTGCCGTTGTCCGACAAGGAGAGGAAGAAGGCGGAGCCGTCGGGATGCATCGCACTGGACGAGATGTAGCTGGCCCGCTTGAACGGCGGCGGAGGGAGAGCCTCCCATCGCCATTCTCCATAGGCTGGGCGTGGCGCCGGTCCAAGTCTCTCCATCCAGGGAAAGAAGCCGGAGCGGTCTGCGGTGGTGTTGAAGGCGTAGATGTAGCGGCCGAAGTCGAGGAACTCGTACACCGTGGTGTACTCGACGATGTCTCGCTGTCGACCATCTTTTGTCACCCGTGGTTTGTCGGTGGCGACCAAAGGAGGGCATATGCCCACCGTCGACGCCTCGCTGTCGTACACCATGGTGCCGCGACCACGATAGAAAGCGTAGATCTTGCTGCCCGCGCACGCGAACCAGTCGCACTGGGGGCCGTCTGGATTCGCCAGCCGGATCGCCGCGCGGTGAGCTGGGAGGCTCCGCGCCCTGGAGTCCAGATCCTGGTCGTCCTTGTCCGGTCGTCGAAAGCCGTCGACATCTAGTTTGTACACCGTGCATCCCCGCTTGTAGTCGCGGACGATTAGATGGAGTCGTCCACGACGACGACGCCGCTCGCCTGCGCGGAGGAGATGCTGCGTTTCTTCTTCATCCTCAGATCGCGGACGCTTGCCCATACTGCTCTTATCTGCCGGCCGGCGGCGACCGTGATCAAGACGATCCGGCGAGGCAAACGTACACAGCAGCCCTTGTGGCGAGAAAACGCTGGGAAGCGATTGCGGGTTGCAGCAGTTTGATGTATTAGATCAAGTACATAGTACATGAGTGTGTATATATATATATATATATATATATATATATATATATATATATATATATATATATATATATATAAAAACCCTATTTGACACCTAGGGTGCAGAATAAGTTATTTTGCACCTATCATTTTTTTACGTTGTTAAATCAATAAATTATGTTACATATCTAAATATTTACGTCATGTTGACCCATAATAGAAAAAACCGACATAAAAATGAGTTAAAATGACATAAAAGTCACAAAAACAACTTAAATACTTGTATTTTTGTCGTATTTTTTGCAACGTCGTGTAAATATTTTTTTTGTCGTTTATATTTTTTCTTACGTTCTCCTTGACTTAATAAATAAAACAAAATTTACGTCACGTAAAAATCGTATGCGGTTGAAAAGATAGAGGGTGGGTGTAGAATAACTATTCTACTCCCTGGGTGTCAAATAGCGCGTATATATATATATATAAATATATACCCGGAAAGCGAAGCATCAGTGATGGACTCATAGCCCTACTCGGACACCAATCCGTCATGGATTCCCTTTCCTCGCTCTGCTTCCCTATTCTGGAGGACCTTATCGCCACACCGCACCATATCCGGATTCCGGAGCGATTTCCATCCCCTCCTCGATCACGCGTTATACTGTTTCCAGATCCAATACGGAATCGGTGATGGGGAGAAAGTATAACGGAAAATATAATTAATTTATATTGCAAGCTAGGAGGTCGGTTTATTTGATGTTAATTTCATTGTGAGTTTAAATCCTTTAAATTGATTTAGAGTTAACAAACCTATATGTTGATGTCTCGATAATAATTTCCGCCAATGACATTTAATTATACTACCTCCGTTCCATAATATAAGCCTTTTTAGCAAGCTAAACTAGCATATATTGTGGAACGGAGGAAGTAGTTAATAAGAACAATTAGTCATAGCGTATTATAATTATAAGACATTGGATGATGGTCAGAAGATGATATGCACAATTATGAAGATACATCCTGTCGTGGATATGGGACACGGGTACCCGTAAGGAGTACTAACGAGGCCCATCAGGAGGAAGCCCAGCAAGCCGACTCCAATCAAAGTAGGACAAGGACTCACTTACCGACTTGTATTAGATTAGCTGAGTCCTAAGAGGACTCTACCTGTAATCCGGCCTCCTCCACCTTTATAAGGAGGGGCAAGGCGCCCCAAAGAGGGCACGACCCAACAGAATCAGACAGACCCAACACAACCAAGACAGACGGGACATAGCCCGATCTACACAATAGAGGAGCCGCCTCATCGGCGACTTCCACCATGAGAGGAATACAACCTAGACACAAACAGCACGTAGGGATATTACCGGATGATGTTTCCCGGGTCCCGAAGCTGTATAAATCTTGTCTCCCGTATCGTTCGTCTACTAACCCACATCGACGATGCCCACGCGTACATAGTCCCGTATCTTCACCGTCGGTTCATACCACGACAGTTGGCGCCCACCGTGGGGCTAAGTGCGCGTTGATTCACAATTCGATGGGTCCAATCTTCTTCAATGACGACGACGAGTTCATCACCGCATCAATCAATCAAGTCGGACGCGTCAAGTTCTTCATCAACACGGGCGCGGGGGCTCAACATCATCATTGTCCTCGCTCGTGTTGATCACATCTGCTGGATCAAGCCATTGGAATCGCATCAAACTGAGCTGCTCACGGCAGAAATTCTACCATAATTTTTCCGCTGCGGATCAGGGTGCAGCTATCAATGGGCGTGTCCTAGTCCAATTGTCCAAGTCGGAACGAAAAAAAAAGAGGAGCGATCAGGCGAGCCAGCAAAGGACTCGGACGATCTCGCCTTCAACTGAGTCGACCTCGGCGGTCAGCGGACATGCTTCGCATCATCGGCCGCAGAAAATAAACAGCTAAGTCATCCTTTTATTTCTAAATTTCATATATTTTTATTTTTCAGTCAATTAAATTAAAATAAATCTGCTACCTTTGAGTTAATCTCGGGGGCTATTAATTCTTCTGAGTTATGGTTTGCCAAAGAGGACAAGCTGCCAGTTGCGCGGTCCAAACATAGGTATCCTGGCTCAGGAGATGGACGTTCGTTTCTTTACTAAGTCAGATGCGAAACGCAATAGACCAAGTAGTGCGTATGAACAAAGCCAGATCGACTCTGAAGCACAGAGGCCTTTGTCGACAGAGCAAAATCATATTGCATGAAAAAAGTCGCCGCGAAAGCCTACTTAGACAAGTCGGACGATTAATCACTTGAACACAAATAAATCAAATCGTTATAATATTTATTTAATTCTTTTCATACGTCATGAACGGTATAATGCATACACAATTTTATTTCATGTACCTCAAAAGGAGTCCCGAGTTGCTGCAGGCAGACAACCCGGCACTCGGGGGCTAGACTGTTCAAATGCTCAAGAAAAGGAGTTATACACCAAGGAGCCGAGTCGTCGCAGGCAAACGACCCGGCACTCGGGGGCTACATATATATGTGTGTAAACAAACTCGAGCAAAGTTATATATCTCATCAAGAGGACTCGGAGAAAAATTCCGAGTCACTTCAGCACAAGTCGGCAAGAGAAGCCGGCATCGACAAGTCGACAGGAGAAGTCGGCATTAACAAGTCGGCAGGAGAAGCCGGCATTAACAAGTCGACCGGAGAAGTCGGCATCGACGACTCGACCGGAGAAGTCGGCATCGACGACTCGACAACATCTTCGCCAAACAACTCGGCAAACGACGACTCGACAACATCCTCGTCAATAACTCGGCAAAGTCTACATCGAAAACCCGGCAAATGCAGAGCCGGGTGCCGCGACATCATCGACATCGACAAGCCGGCAAAGAACCCGGCACGGACTCTGTGTCCCATTTCTTCAACAAGTCAAGACCTTCCGCATGACTCTACAAGTCACCCGAAAGCTCGGGGGCTACTGTCGTGGATATGGGACACGGGTACCCGTAAGGAGTACTAACGAGGCCCATCAGGAGGAAGCCCAGCAAGCCGACTCCAATCAAAGTAGGACAAGGACTCACTTACCGACTTGTATTAGATTAGCTGAGTCCTAAGAGGACTCTACCTGTAAGCCGGCCTCCTCCACCTTTATAAGGAGGGGCAAGGCGCCCCAAAGAGGGCACGACCCAACAGAATCAGACAGACCCAACACAACCAAGACAGACGGGACATAGCCCGATCTACACAATAGAGGAGCCGCCTCATCGGCGACTTCCACCATGAGAGGAATACAACCTAGACACAAACAGCACGTAGTGATATTACCGGATGATGTTTCCCGGGTCCCGAAGCTGTATAAATCTTGTCTCCCGTATCGTTCGTCTACTAACCCACATCGACGATGCCCACGCGTACATAGTCCCGTATCTTCACCGTCGGTTCATACCACGACACATCCTCTCATGTATGTTCATAATAAGGTTCGATAGAAAATTAAGTTTATGAAAATAACTATTGGTTGTTGACACAATTATGAAGATACATCCTCTCATGTATGTTCATAATAAGATGAATCTTTTTGTTTACAAGGAATTTATAAATAGATAAAACAACTATTATAACAAATAACATTGTTACGACAATTTGGTCAGGTTTTTATTTAACCATTTGAATAATCAAATACTTTTATGTAAAAATATTTTTTGTTAACAAAGTGAATAAATAAATCATGTTCATTGGTAGAGAAACTATATACATAGAGTTTTCATTTTATCAGGTCTAATCAATGTCTTACTTCGATTATGGACTGCTTAACGTCCTCCGTTCATTCTAAAATATGTTGTGTTTTAGGCTATATACCATCTTCTAGGCGTAGATTTCAACCTTTTTTAATATATTCCACGAAATAATGAAAATCATGAATGATTTATGTGCTCACATTCAAAGATACTTGTTTAAATCCTGCAGTATTCTAGAATTTGGTATAAATTAAAGCGAAGTTAGTCATATTTTTATATGTTTTCACTCCTCTATATCTTCATTGTTCAATCTATTTGTTCTACATTCTCAATCACATGCATTCTCGTACCATACTATGATGATTCTCCGGCCAATACTAACACGATTTTTCTCTAAGAATTCGTGATCCCACTTATTCTCCAATTTTTTTACTTTTTATGTGAACCTGTCTAATCAAACATCTCTTGCAACACTTAATTAATTTAGAATATACTTTACAAGTCTTAGAAAAAACTGTAGTTGTACCCCTCCATTAAAGGTATAATATTTGTAGTATTTGTAAATTCATTTTCAAGGCTTAACCACAAATTCAATTTCAAGGCTTAACTAATCTGGGGTGTTCTCTGTTAAACCAATGTACCTTGACTTATTAAATGACTTCTTCGTAAATATATCTAGAAAACAAAGGTGTCTCTGAAGATTCAAAAAATCATGTTGTTTCTTTACAAAAATGTGCTATTGACTAAAGGTAATCTTCCTAAAAAGGAATTGGAACGGTAGTAAAAATATTGTTTTCGTGATAATGATGAAAAATTTCAAAATTGTTTATTTCTTGCCCTTTCGTTAAATTTATATAACGTATCATCCACTTGTATTTTAACCTATCTCCTCCAACTAATATTACGAATATGTTCGGTAACTGGTTTAATGGGACCGATAAGAAGGATAAAGTTAAAATCTGTGTAGGAGTTTGCGCTTTAATTAATGTGGACTCTTCAGCGAATCAGGTTTTTAACAAACCCCAAATGTCCATCTTTTATGCAGGTTATTATAGCTTTGGCTACTCACTGAATCAGATCATGGTCCTTCCCTCAGCACGAGGATAAGAGGGAAGCCATGGTCTCTGGATGCTGTCGGCTAGAATCGGTAGCACGGGGTTGTTTCAGCCGGGGTGCCTCGTTGCTTGCTAGTATAATTGAATGGTAAGCCTTAGATTCTACTTGTCCTTCCTTTTTAAATGTTGATCCATATATCGACGTTATGTGATCCATAAACTTTGTGTGGATACTTTGCACTAAATTGATAAAGAAGGTGTATCCATCAATCGATGTAGATGCCAGGATATTTCCCCATTTCGGAAAGAAAAAAAACATAAATTTTGATGTTATTTTTATAGTTGAAAATTCTAAGCCATAAGTATTTTTTTTCTTGTCATGAAATACATGCCTCTTGAACAGTTTAATTTATTAGGTGTCACGCACATTACGCCTGGGATAAAAGATTGAACAAAACCAGAAATATTTTGAGATGAGATGATGTGCTCCATACCAAGGAAATGAAATGACGAACCAGTCGAAAGAAAGATACGCATGTACCGATCTAAATCAAGCTATGACTTGTGCTATTGACTTGTAGTATTAAAAAACAAGCTGACGCCTGCAATTCGAATCCGATCTAAATCCACCAAAAGTCACCCACGCGGACGCCGGAACGTACCTTCCGGGTCGGACTCCTCATATCATATCTCAGTGGTTATATATATAGACCCATCGTCTGTAGGCGCAGTCAGGAAACGCCACACCGGCCGCCGCCTGTATCGCGTACAAGCTAAGCTAAGATTCACGTACAAAAGCCCAAGCTCGATCGCAATCACAATGGCGACTTCGCCGATCCACGCCGTGGCTCAGCCATGCGCCTGCTGGCTCCCCGATGACATCATCGCCAACATTTTCGCGCGGTTGCCGGCCAAGTTCGTGGGCCGGTGCCGCAGTCTTTCCCGCGCCTGGGCCACCACACTCTCCTCGGACGACTTCGTGGATCGCTACCACCGCCTCGCCAACCGCCGCCACAGCCCTAGTGTTTTCTTCTTGCATCACTCGTTCCACGATGGACCACAGATGCGCGTATGGTCGCAGGACCGCCCAAATGAATCATCATCGCGCATGGACGTCCCAAGCGCTACCAATGGTACCACCCTTCGCCTCGCCACACTTCAGTGTCGGGGCCTTGTCGTCCTTCAAGACTCTGACACGGAGATCAACTATCTGTGTAACCCATCAACCGGGCAGATGGCGGCACTTTCAAAGGGCCATAAAGAGGGCGAGAAGAAGTGGCATCAGATTTTTTTCAAACCAACATTACACGAGCCTAGGGCTCGGCTATGATGTTCAGACCAATAAACACAAAGTAGTGCGCATCCACTATGGGGGACGTGATCTTGAGGGGCTCCCTAGTTCTGCGGGATGCGAGGTTTATGTTGTCAACTCAGCAGGGCCCTGGCGTCCAATCCGAGAGAAACCGCCAGCTTGGGTAAGGTATCACCAACCAAGTGTCTTTGCACAAGGACGTGTGCATTGGTTAGGGCATCGGAAGGTTAAGATCTCTAACAACAAACTTGTTGAGATGGCAATTATCTCCTTCTCTCTCGCTGACCATACGTTTGCGACTGTGGTACCGCCACTCGGTATGGATAGCGAGAGTTTGGCCAAGCACGAGTTGACGGAGCTTGATGGACACTTATGCGTCTTTTCTTATAAGGTTTCTCACTTGTCGCATTATGATATCTGGCTGCTACCTGAACATGGAGCACATGTCTGGAATTTGCGTTGCCGAATTGACATGAGCAAGGTGTCACCGGATATCACTGGCCGGTTTGTGAGATGCTGGTTATACCCACTGGCCATCATCAACAATGGCAGACGCATCCTCCTTGTACAACCCCGTGAGGCCTTTGCAGAGAAGTACTCCCGATTGTGCACATACGACATCGCGACCGGTGATGTTGAAGACATCTTTAGTGGAAGCAACATGGTCTATCACTACATGATGTGCTCGATAGATGCTGCAGTGTGTGAGGAAAGTATCGTCACCTTTGGGTGAGGATGGACCGGTTGTCACCTAAGACAGACTAGGTGAGCTCATTTGAAGACTTTTAGGGTTGTGGTTTATTTGATTTTACATTTGCGGGTTGGAACTACTTCATTGTAAAAGAGTTTGGTGGTGTAATCCATACTTAACTCTCTTTTTCTTGTATTACGCGGTAAACTTGAAATCGTAAGATGGTCTATATGACATTAAATAAACAGTTATATAAACACTACGCAAGTGTTGTGCGGCAGCATGCCGCTTCTGGACGTTGAAAGTAGCATCATAGGTAACTGTGCTTCTAGACGCTCTAAGTAGCATCATAAGTAGGTAGCAGAAGTTCCTGCTTGGAGCAACTCTAGCAGAACCCTTATCACGCGGGCCTTTATATCCATGATAAGGGGCGTGGAAAACGGGGTTTTGAGGGCTCGCGCGGGCTGCGACAGAACAGACCCCGCAAAGCCCACGCAAGCCCTCAAACATAGCTAGACTATTTGATCGCAAAATCCGGCAATTTCACCACAATTCCGACAACAATTTGGTAATTAAACATAGTTTAAACAACCTGCAACGATAATTGGCATAGTTTTTCACCCCACATCCCAAAAAAAAAAACCGCATCTAATGCCCACAAACATCATCACTATCATCAAACATCACCATCCACACGCAAATCCACACATAAGTAGGAGCCATCACCATCATCACCACTTGCCGAACCACCACCACCACCACTTGCCGAACCACCATCACCACCGCCATGAGCTTTGGCACGGCAAGCCCTCTACCCATCGTCGTTGCCGCCGTCGCTCCATGATGTCCTTCCTTACCATACCATGCCAATCTTTGTCGCCTATTATTCAGCTAGTAAATTGTATAGAACGAATTAGGTATTTTGTCGCCTGTTAGAAAAAAAAATTACGGATGCTTCCTATATATGGGGTACAACAGGGACTACACCTTCAGCAAATGAGGGTAGTATAGAATCAGTAAATACACACGGTTGAATATGTGATGGGTAGGTCCATCGCACACAAACCGTACGTGAATATGTGATGGGGAAAATCTTAGAAACACAAATAAATTGTTCGGGATTGTAGAGCAAGGGTGTTTGATTTGCTTTCTTTAGGATTCTACTCCCTCCGTATCAAAATATAAGATATTTTAGCATTTGGCTTTTCATCCATATCTAGACATGTTTTAATGTAAGATTCATATAGATTGCTTTACAAGAGGAGACTTCATGTTATGTACGTATTCCCTCCGTTCGGATTTTGTAAGGCCATTCTCCTTTCTCAGATATTTTGGATACTATTTAAGACCAGGCTATTTAATGTCTAAATTATAGCTTTGATTTTCCTTAATTTTCTATCTGTAACAAAACAACCTCATTTTGCTCCTTGTCAACCTCCTCGTTAACTGCCAAGAAAACTGCCCTAAATTGGAGAGATTGCTTCTCAAGATCTTGAGAAAAGATAGATAAACCTTCCTTTCCCTACTTAATGACTCTTTAATAGTACCGTTTTACATTTATTCTTTGGGAGTGTTTAATTCTCAGTCGACTTAGATTTAACTAAATCTCAGTCACTTGCATACAATTGCAAATCATGTGCAACTCTTAGATTAACACGAATCACAACACAAATCAAACGGTCAAGGAGGCGACTGAGATTTAACTAATTCTCAGTCAGTTGCACACAATTTCAAACTATGTGCAACTCACAAATTAGCACGAATCACGACACAAAATCTAACGGTTAAAAAGGCAACTGAGATTTAGTTAATTCTCAGTCGACTTAGAATTAGCAAAACCGTTATTCTTTTTCGGTTTTGCTAATTCTAAATCGACTGAGAATTAACTAAATCTCAGTCGCCTCCTTAACCGTTGGATTTTATGTCGTGATTCGTGCTGGTCTGGGAGTTGCACATAGTTTACAACTGTGTGTAACTGAGATTTAGTTAATTCTCAGTCGTCTCCATAACTGTTAGATTTGTCTCGTGATTTGTGCTCGTCTGTGAGTTGCACACGGTTTGTAAATGTGTGCAACTGACTGAGATTTAACTAAATCTAAGTCGACTGAGAACTAGACACTCCCATTCTCTCTCCCCTCTAGAGGAAAGGATACACACGATCAATCCAATCGTCTTCAATCTGTTGCCCAGATGGAGATTAGCGACGGCGAGCCTGTGCCTGTGGCTTGGCTCCATGCGGGGGCGACAGCGACCCGGTGGCGCTTACGGCGTTGACCCCAGCGGCCACGGCAACCAGGGACCCGACGCGACGTGACGCTTCCCCCATGGAGAGCAGCGGAGCGGAGGCAGAGCACGGGCGGGCGGCGTGCACGCGTTGGCGCCAAGGCGGGAGGCCATCTCAAACTGGAGCTTCCCCCATGGGACGGCGACCCGGCGGCGTCGGCGCCGCTTCTCTGAAGATTTGGTTTAGCGCTGCTTCTCTGTAGCCCAAGTGACGAATGTGGAAATTTGCTTCTCTGTCTGTACCTTATTTGAATAATGTAGCGCTGCTTCTTTAAAGCTTTTGGTTCTTGTACATATTATGATGTAATTCGTGGATGTAAATTTTGACTTGGTGTTGTGCTGAATCAAGGTGGCAATCCATCTGTTGAATCAATATGGCAATCCACTGACTACTAAGTGAGAGTGAAGCGCATGACATGGTCCAGTAACTTTCTGTCTAAAAGGACATGCAACTTTCAGTCCAATAACTCAACTTGATTTTGAGGCTAAAAGGACATGCTACTTTCAGTCATCCAAGAACTGAAGATATGCCAATTCCAGTGTTACATTGCGATGAATGCATGGCCCGGTATTTTGTCAATATTCAGAGGCAGTCAGAAACTGGAGTAGGATACCTGAGCAGCACTAAGACGGTAATAGAAACCAAATTAAAGATATGATAGTGTGATTATGGCCTGACTATGTAGATTTCTTGACTGAACAAGACTTTATTGGCATCGGGAGTTCACTTCAGCCTATATTAAGGTCTAATAATGCATGAATTCTTCCAGCCCCTGCTAATTTTAATACATTAACTAGGCAAAAATTCCTCCATAGTTTCAAACAAGACATTCTTCCATGATTAAATACAAAACGCAGAATACTCAATCAAACTACACGCAAAGGAATCAACTGTGAAAAACAATATTCTTCCATAGTTTCAATTTGAGAAACGAATTCGGCAATGGCAATTTCAATCAACAAATATTCACTACAATATTCAGAGATAAAATGGTACGACATACTGCAAACTCACAGATGCAGAAGGGAGAGCATACTCTATGGTGTTCCCACATATGAAACACTCCCGGATACAATCCAGAATAAGTTGAGAGATTATCTAATTAGCACCATGATTCTACAGCCAAGTGATGAAGTGATCAAAGCTTTGAACGCCAGTCAACGAGTGTTTTCCTCCTCCCCAACGAAAATCCAAACAACATAGAGATCGCAATATAAACAATGGAAATTGGTTTGTTCAGAATCAATGAAGACCTTCTAACATTAGCACCATGATTCTATAATAAAGATACAGTGGAAAGTGGAAACTAGTTCAGAAATCAGGACTTTGTTGTGATCATGCTCTTCACGTATGTCACAATAGGTTTGGTTGAAACAAACAAAAACCTCTGTGTAATCGAGCATTCACCCAATTGCAGATATCAGACAGACTTTCATTGATAACTTAATACAATCAGCTGCCATACGACTGTATCACTTTCCACAAGAGCAGGTGCTTAATACAATCTCACCAAGAAAGTAGCGATATGACTGTATCACTTTCCACAAGAGATGGCTCATCTTGAGAACAAACAACTGTATGTCAAGAAAGCTTTACACAATGACAAAGAATACATAGTTTCTTTTTTGCGGGTAAAGGGGGATTCATTAAAATGTTTAGGGTCCAGGACCTGTAACAGAATACCAGGGCTGGACCCTGACCATATCAAAGTACGACACGTTGCCCTTGCAAGGTTTGCAAGGCAGTGACTAGCCAACCTGAGATCTATCCACTTATACAATAGAACAACCAGCTCTTTGACTAGGTTACTAAGTTCTGGTACTAGGTTCCTGTAAATTGAGCGATCGCTAGCAGTATCTGCCATGACCTTCACCGCCTGGGAGCAATCTGTCTCGACAATGAAAGGGGACTGAGAATGGATCAGCGAAAGCTTCACCCTTCAATGCAAGCACGCAAATCAGCCTCTAACGGTTCCTCACAGTGCAACCACCATTGACATGCTGAGACTATAATCTTCCCCTGAGCATTGCGAAGAACCATTCCCAGGCCCCCAGTTCAGTCATCTGACTGAAACGAGCAATCGACAGACAGTTTTGCCCAATAATGACAAAGAACACATAGTTGACAACACAGCGCCGGGAGAAGTACACCCAAATGTAGCAGAAAGCACTGTCCCTTAGGTGTGATAAATAAAAATGTCAGAACAGATAAGCACTTCAGAGAAGCTAAAAATGTTGTTATTGATTATTGGAGCCGTAGCATACCCAAACCAGGCCATCATTTTATTGTTCTTAAATTTGATCCAAAAGATTCAGATAGCTGCTCATCTTCACAATGCTAGAACATTAGGGAACTTGCCACAATACAAAATTTTGCTGTAATTGTCGGATTGTGGTGATATTTGCAAGAACGATTTATTTGAATACCAGAAAATCTATACCTTTGGAAGACAATGCCTACTGTTTGGACCAATGTCTCCAAATCAATTAAAACCATACTCCAATGTTTGGCTGTTGATCCCAAAAGAAGGGTATAAACTATTCTCTGTGTTCCATTGGTAGCCAAATATACTCTGTGTTTCATTAGTAGCCAAATATGTCTACCAACAAAACCCTACTCCAATATTCTCTGTATTTCATTGGTGGCCAAATATTTATTTTCCCGTCTCAGTTTCAGGGTAGCATAACAGAAACCTGTCGATGAAAGAAGTGAAGATGCAGGGGAGCTGAATCTGCATTTCTAAAATGGGATAAATTTTCAAACTTGCGATAGCCAATATACACTTCTTACTTGTAATACTCTAAAAAAAACAGAATTTAATACTATGATGCAGAACTGGCATATGGTTTTCATATGAAGCGGATACTAAGTCGGTGCAAAACTGCAAATCAGTCATCCACAAAATCAGGGTTCCTTGCGAATTGATGCTAAGTATTAAGACAGTATCAGTTTGAAAACAGAAAAGGATATTTAACTTCAGTAAATCAGTTCACTTAACTATATACCAGAGTAGTAGCATTGTCTTTAACTTCCATAATTGCAAAACAGATCAGCACAAAACAGAGCAACAACTTTGTTTCAGAATTCAGAAATTATATATCACACATATAATTGCAATTTCATGGACACAGACGCTACACTACACTTCGCATATCGCTCTGGTGTCAACCGAAGTACTGAACGAAGATCGCTACTAGGATGGCCAAGACCATCAAGAGTTCCAGCAGAACTGCGACCTGACTCGCCTGACACACCGCAACTTCCACCATCTCCGATGGGAGGGAGAGGGCGTGAAGCCACCACGCCCACGGTGAGGTCCCCGATGGCTGCTGCTGCTGGGGCAGGCATCGCAGTGTTCTTTGTGGTTCGTAGACATATACACCTGTGTCGACTCTCTGAAATCTGTCAACCCCCTCCTGGAATCTGTCAACGTCATCAAGGAAGAAAATTCTGGCTGGTAGGCTAGTCTGAAATGCCCTCGAGCATCCCCTTGCAACGAACAGCACCTGGTTCTGCAACTTGTCCAACTTCCGCCAAGATGTCTCAGCTAAGCAAGCAATTTCAAAATGTACCTGATTCTGCAATTGCATCCTCCGCACCAGCAATAAGAACCGCCTGGAAGATGAAAGAACAAGATATCTTGCGGCCACCGGCGCATAATTGAGGAACAGGTCTGGCTGGAGCTCATCTGCTTGAAGATTCATCGTGAGCTCACCATCGTCGGCTTCGATCGGTGTGTAACGCAGCAGTTCTTCGTTATGCGTCAGAACAAGGAAGATTCCCTCAGTGAAGAGGATGTCCTCAACGGGACTCTCCGGAAGCATCAGTCG
>QRDG01000491.1:137716-162899 GCA_012064385.1 Puccinellia tenuiflora
ATGCTGTCTTTCTGTCGAGGCTTAAATATCTCCATAATTTGCACTGTCAAAGAAGCTTTCTTCTTCTGTTACAACATTTTTCTCATACAAAATAAGTAAATTTCAATGAGCAAGTGATCAATAATTGAGTCTTCCTTTTTCTTTGCAGCTCACATCCCACTGTACCTGTACCCATTCTTGAATACTACCAGCAAGACAAGACCATTTGAGTACTTGAGGCTTACCAGCTTGGGTGTCATTGGTGCTCTCGTGAAGGTATTTAAAACTAAATATTTATGGAAACTAGGAATGGAAGGTTCCATATAGATTGTTGCTATGTAGTGGTTGGGGAGATGAAGTGAACGGGAAACCAATGGTGTGGAGTGGCTGTATTCTTTCCTTCTTTGTAGAATGAAAGCTGGTTCTTTTAGTAATACCCATTTCAGTAATCTAGTCATGTTAACCAAATGGACTGGTTGGGATATAGTCTGACAGGAACTATTACGTGGGCCAATGATTTGTTAGAGCTCCTATGTTCTCTTTTACTGTATATCAGTTTTGCATATCGGAAGATTATTTTCATTGCTTTGTTTTGTGATATATGCAGGTTGATGATTCTGAAGTTATTGGATTTCTGCTTCAAACTGAAATAATTCCTCTGTGTCTGCGTACTATGGAGATGGGCAGTGAACTCTCCAAAACAGTATGAATCACAAAGCTTGCTCTAAATCTAATAATAATTGTCTATTTCTGGTTCTTCTGTAGCCTTTGACAATGCATTCAACATGCTCATTTAGCATGGCCGCATGGGTAGTTATTCCTGTGTGAAGATTTGCATGGCCCAACAGTGAAATCATGCCGCAACCTAATTTTGTTAGGGCTGTGAATGCATGAATTATCTGTGGTAGTCGTCTTATGTAGGCTGCTTCATTTTTTTGATCTAAAATTGTTGGAATCTTCTATCTTTTAGCAATTATAGAAGTCTCTACCGTTTGGATTACCTTAGTGGTAGCTAATGACGATGTGATGTCAAGAAACTCAGGCTGCTTGTTGAACCATGATGTACTTAAAGCTACCACGGATAGATTTTACTAGATTGCTGGATATCTTCTGACAATTATATGTCTGTACCATTTGGATGACCTTATTGGCAGCTAATAATGATGAACCGCGATGTACTTGAAGCTGTCACATATAGAATTTGCTAGATTGTTGAGTATCATTTTCTCTGTGAGATCTGTAGCTAGTGCTCTAACTCAGCCGATGTATACTATTTCTTGCAGGTGGCCACCTTTATTGTTCAGAAAATCCTGCTCGATGACATTGGGCTGCGCTACATATGCGCTACCGCGGAGCGTTTCTTTGCTGTGGCCACTGTTTTAGCACAGATGGTCCAGGCGCTGGCTGAACAGCCTTCCGCAAGGCTGCTGAAGCACATAATCCGCTGCTACCTGAGGCTGACAGAGAACGCGAGGTCCGTGCCACCGTCCTCACAAACTACAGTATTGTAAAGCCGTTGACGTGTAGACTGGGCCGTACTAAATCTATCTTATTTTGCAGGGCGTGTGCGGCGCTCAACAGTTGCCTCCCCACCGTGCTGAAGGACGGCACATTCAACTCCTTCCTTCAGGTGCGTTGCGGCTCACGTTTTCCTAACCGGACAAGCTTCACACTAGCATTTGCTCCGTGAGTTTGGGTCATCTACTGAACCCTTTGCTTGTTGTCAACAAAAGCAGGACGATCACGTGACAAGGCGGTGGCTCCAGCAGCTGCTGCACAACATGACGATCGCCGGGATGGGTGGCGGAAGCTCTCACGCTGGTGGCATGGGAGGAGGCCCTGCCGGCATGGGGGGCGGGAGCTCCCACGGCAGCATGGGGGGAGGAGGCCCTCACTCCAGCCTCGACCACCTCATGGGGCTATGAGCGAAACGAATGGAGCTCGCGTGCAAGCGCACCGCAGCGACTCATCCAAGGCCCCCAAGGGTAGGGTACTAGGGTGGTGTCCGAGAACCATTGCGGCGCAGCGCGTGCGCCTGTTGTAGGTGTCCTGTCTTAGCTAGTTCCGTGTTCTTTGTAGCTTTTGTTGTTGTTGTTCAAAGGAAGAATAGGTTCTGCATCCCTTTCCTGGGAAGAAGAAGATAGGGGAGTATGTGTGTGTTTACAGTCTCTTGGGTACTGCTTGTTTTGCTGGCCTGGGTTGTTACATACATACATACATAGCCTTGTAGCAGTGTAAAAAGACAAATAAACCTGCGCGGAAAAAGCGCTTCCCTGTTCCTGGCAAACGTTTCAAGGATGAAAAGGGTTATTAGTAAAAGTGGAACATGACAGGATTTACAAATTACAATGAGTTAGCATCTGTGTTTGACTTTTGAGGTTTCGAGGGTGGCAAGTGAGGGTAACGTTGAAGTGTGCTGTATCATACTGGAGTAGTATCATAGACCAATGAGGAGACATTCTAGCTTGTTCTCTGACGGCCGGGGAGGGCTGCAGTCACACCTGTGGCGATTCGTGCATGCAGCTGAGCCAGGTTGCAACTCTGACCTTTTGATCTGATGAGTGAGACAAGGTGACCACTGGCCCTTGATGGCATCACAAGGCCGTTTGAAGAAGCCAAACGAGGCACTCAAGCAAAGCCATTCCCGACCCAACAATCGCCAGCAGCTCTCTGCTCCCGAACTAATCTAATCAGCACCTCATCGAACTAATCTAATCGCAACTTGATAGTTTAATCTGATATAAAAAAGATGTCGATTAGTCCAAACAAAACTCCATATAGATTAATCTCTAATCGTCGATCCAACAAAAGTTGGACGAGTTTTAGCAGGTGGTTGGTTCGATCAACTGGCAGGCAGCCCCGGGAGCAGCAGACGTCGCCGTCCCTTCCGTCGCCTCAAGGGCTCTCCCAACTCGTCACTCCTCTGACTCCGATCCCCTCTCCCGACCTATAAACCCGCCTCCTCCTTCCCTTTCCTTCCCCAGATCAAAACCCCTCCTCCCCGTCCTCCCTTCCCGCGTCAACCGTCCGTCCGTCAGACCGTCGGCCATGGCGACCGCAGCTGCGTCCCAGGTACGTGCGCCCCCTTACCTTGCTTCTCGCGTCTCGCGCCGGGCGCTGACCGCTGGCTTTCCCCCGACTGCTGCAGGTGGCTTTCTCGGCGACCGCCGGCTCGGATCGCGCCGTCAGGAGCTCCGGAATCCAGGTGCGTGCTCCGATGCTCCCCGCAGTACTACTGCTCTCGGGTGTTCTGCCTCGGTGGGGGTTACCGGAATCGTCTGTTAGCCCGTGATTTGGCGAGGTCTGGATTGCCGGGGCCGGCAGGTTGGTCAGGTCTGGACTGCCAGATTGGTTCCAACAGGGGGCAGTTCTTAGGTGTTCGTTAGCGCCGCGGCCGCGGCCGTGGCTTGGTGCTATCTATCTGGACAGCTTTCCGTTATGCATACTGATAACCTGTAGATGCACACTTGGTAGTAATTCAGAGCTTATGCACGCTTTAGCAGTTCGGGGCTCTTTGCTGGAGTAGATTTTCAGTCATCAGCTGGCCTGGCATTGTACTAGGTAACTAGGGTGGTGCTACAAACAGCATGCTAAAGTTTTTCCCCTTTTTTGTTTACTGAATTTTGGGCCTTCTGTCATGCTTCAGGGCACCAACAACCTAAGCTTCACCAACAAATCATGGACCGGCGCCGCATTGGCATGCGACACCAAGGCCGCGACGCAGCGGAGGCACGTCAGGAAGGTGCTCTGCGCGGCCGTGCAGCAGTCGAGCAAGGGCAAGGTCTCCGTCGTGCCCCTCGACCTGGAGAGCGCCAAGGAGCCGCCGCTCAACACGTACAAGCCCAAGGGGCCTTACACGGCCACCATCGTCTCCGTCGAGCGGGCGGTGGGCCCTAATGCTCCGGGAGAGACGTGCCACGTTGTCATCGACCATGGTGGCAATGTGCCTTACTGGGAGGGGCAGAGTTATGGGATTATTCCTCCGGTAAAGTGTTGTTTAGTCCTTCCACACCGTTTTCTCAGTTTCATCTTTTGTCTTATTGAAAACTACTGAACAGTTGCACTCTTCGTGTTGTTAAATAAGAGGATAAACATATCAAGATGTGCTGCTGTACTCAATTTGTGTTCAAATCTGTAGAAATTTATGCTGCTTGATGCTTTTTGTGTAGGAGGGTTGCTTTAGACAATTAGACCTCAAGTACCAAATATCTATTCATTTTATTTGCTGTCATGCACGTTTGCACCATCTATATTTGTTGCTGACTGAACCTTGTGTGCATCTGCCAGGGAGAGAACCCAAAGAAGCCTGGAAACCCACAGAATGTCCGGCTTTACTCAATTGCATCTACTAGGTATGGGGATTCATTTGACGGAAAGACTGCCAGTTTATGTGTTCGTCGTGCTGTCTACTATGATCCTGAAACTGGCAAGGAGGACCCCTCGAAGAATGGTGTCTGCAGTAATTTCTTATGCAACTCAAAACCTGGGGACAAGATTCAGATGACAGGTTAGTTGATTTATTTTAGTTGAATGTAAAGGCTTTCATGTGTGTTAACAGCGTTGTATAAGTGCTTCTAACTCTAAAAGGACTAAGTTTTTCCGGTTACATTTTCCTAAAGTTCAGCTGTGGTAAACCATCTGTATCTGAATGCTACGAATTAGTACATAGCTGGAGCAGGAAATAAACATGCTTCCAATGCATTAGAAAGAGGGGATGCTTGACGTTGCCACCGCTTTACAGTCTACATTCCAACTAAAAGCAAGTTCTTACATACTAGACAGACAAATAACAAAATCTAAGTAGCCAAGAGCATTTTCCATTATATCTTTCGCCTACACTAATACAGCTATCCCACTGGATCCGTTCTATCCTAATTTTTTTATGCCTGACTCTTGTGATAAAGAAACCTATTTTTTTACAATAGCTAGATTTCCTTTATAATATGTTCTGCTCCCTGATTAGTTTTGAGATACAAACCCAACATGCATGCACATACATCTTTCCCCGTAGAATTGTGCGCACTAGTAGTTAATGGCATATGACGGATATCCTAACCTTTAAGCATCTCACAGTAATTTCTTTCTCATCTCAGGTCCCTCTGGTAAAATAATGCTCCTACCTGAGACTGATCCAAATGCAACCCATATCATGATTGCCACTGGCACCGGTGTTGCTCCCTACCGTGGGTACCTACGCCGTATGTTCATGGAAGATGTTCCCAATTACAGATTTGGTGGCCTCGCTTGGCTCTTCCTTGGTGTGGCTAATTCAGACAGCCTTCTTTATGATGAAGAGTTCACAAGCTACCTTAAGCAGTATCCAGACAATTTCAGGTTACTAGACCTCTTATCTTGGCATGTTGTTGAATAAACTACTTGCGTTCTTTGTTTCGGTACAGTATAACTGAGGGTATCTAATCTGTAGGTTTGACAAAGCACTAAGTAGGGAGCAGACGAACAAGAGTGGTGGCAAGATGTATGTCCAGGACAAGATTGAAGAGTACAGCGATGAGATTTTCAAGCTTTTGGATGGTGGAGCACACATCTACTTCTGCGGTTTGAAAGGAATGATGCCTGGGATTCAGGATACACTCAAGAAAGTGGCGGAGCAGAGAGGGGAGAGCTGGGATCAGAAGCTATCACAGCTAAAGAAGAACAAGCAATGGCACGTTGAGGTTTACTAGGATTTTAATGTTGGGCCATCTATGATTCCCCCGCTGTGAGACGATATCCAGAAAAGGCAGAAAACACATCGAATGATTCTTGTGATGGTGTAAAATTATCAAAGATTTTTCTTGGCTTCATTCATGTAATTCATAAGCTTCTGCATCATATGATGCGTGAAATGGAGCATATAACTTTTGTTCTTACACTTTCATCAGGTGATTGGTCTGCGGATGAATTTAAGCACCTTTCCTGATTGTACGTGCATGAAGTGCAGTGATTATAACTTGTTCATTCAAATCTTCGAGGGATATATGTTCAATTCACACTATCTATTTTGTAGGTACGTATGATAATTTCTTGGTTAATTACCATACTAAATTTTACTTCTGACTTTACTTCCTATTTTTATTCAAATGGAGCTAAAAGATTTGTCTCATCTATTAATTAAGAAAAAGAGAGTTTTCTTGTTAATTCATGAGAAATCGGCGAAAACTGTCACAAAACGGCACACACAAGAAAACCCCCCACACACCGCTTCGAAGTCGTCGAGGTAGCCCGACAAAGAAGAGCGATGCTACACTTACGGACGGAGGTTACATATCGATCTTACGTTATTAGGAGAGAATATCAGTAGGAGAGAAAATCAGTAGCCTACAGGGTACCCATTGCCATCCCTAGTAGGTAGCAAGGCGGAGGTTCCTTACGACTATGTATGGTCACATTATCTTAGTCGACGCAGCCGGTATCACCACACAATTGGACGACGCACTCGTGGCTGCCCCCGAATGCCAGATCGCAGGATTTTTTGATCTAGGTAGCCAGTGGCACTTCAAATCAAATAAGTAATAAAACACCCAAAACAAAACGGGAACAAAACACCCAACCGACAACACAAAATTGAACAAGCTGCCGCCTGCCAAGGACCTAAACATAACCGAGTTCGAATCTCTCCAGTTATCCCAACCATTTGAATAAAAGAAGCACTCAGGGGTGTAAACGCAAACTCCCCCCGACCGTTTGCCAGATCGGAACCGTTCCAAGAAAGAAACAAAGAAATCCTCCGCAACTCCGGCATCGGCGCCGCCCATCTCCACACCTCCGGCGATGTCGCCGCCCAACTCCACACATCTCGATGTGGCGCCTCCGAGCTCCTCACCCCCTCCGGATATGGCGGCGCCGAGCTCCTCTCCCCCTCCGGCTATGGCGGCGCCGAGCTCCTCACCCCCTCTAGCTCCCGCCATGTCGCCGCCGTGGGGCGAGATGAACGGCGATCTCCTTGGGAAGGTATTCTGCTGTCTTTCTTCTGCCACCGACCGGGTGTGTGTGTCCGCGGTCTGCCGCCATTGGCGCACCACCGCCAAGGCGAACCTACCTCTGCTCCCGTGGCTGGTGATGCCATCGGCGGCAGGACTTTCCGTCTTCCGGATTCTCGAGGGGACTTTAGAGGAGGATGCCGGCGCCGGCGCAGCACTGGCCACTGGGGCAAGGTTCTGTGGATCTTGCCCCGGCGGCTGGTTTCTCATCGCCATTCCGGAGCCGCCGCGCTATGTGCTCGTCGTCAACCTTGTGTCCGGGAAACACACCGCCGTCCCGGATCTCCTCAGGATACTGGAGGAGGCCACCGCTGACGGATTCACCTTCAGTGAGGTACCTATTGCGATCCAAGCCTCTGCGCTGTCGTCTCCTCAGGGCAACGGCGGTGGATGCGGCTGTACCATCGCGGCGGTTACTTCGGGCCACACTTCCGTCGCGTTCTGGAGGGAAGGAATGGAATATTGGGTACGTCCCCTCCCCACGGCCGTTCAGGACCGTCTGAACTGGCGACTGATGCTTCCGGAGAGTCCCGTTGAGGACATCCTCTTCACTGAGGGAATCTTCCTTGTTCTGACGCATAACGAAGAACTGCTGCGTTACACACCGATCGAAGCCGACGATGGTGAGCTCACGATGAATCTTCAAGCAGATGAGCTCCAGCCAGACCTGTTCCTCAATTATGCGCCGGTGGCCGCAAGATATCTTGTTCTTTCATCTTCCAGGCGGTTCTTATTGCTGGTGCGGAGGATGCAATTGCAGAATCAGGTACATTTTGAAATTGCTTGCTTAGCTGAGACATCTTGGCGGAAGTTGGACAAGTTGCAGAACCAGGTGCTGTTCGTTGCAAGGGGATGCTCGAGGGCATTTCAGACTAGTCTACCAGCCAGAATTTTCTTCCTTGATGACGTTGACAGATTCCAGGAGGGGGTTGACAGATTTCAGAGAGTCAGGTCGCAGTTCTGCTGGAACTCTTGATGGTCTTGGCTATCCTAGTAGCGATCTTCGTTCAGTACTTCGGTTGACACCAGAGCGGTATGCGAAGTGTAGTGTAGCGTCTGTGTCCATGAAATTGCAATTATATGTGTGATATATAATTTCTGAATTCTGAAACAAAGTTGTTGCTCTGTTTTGTGCTGATCTGTTTTGCAATTATGGAAGTTAAAGACAATGCTACTACTCTGGTATATAGTTAAGTGAACTGATTTACTGAAGTTAAATATCCTTTTCTGTTTTCAAACTGATACTGTCTTAATACTTAGCATCAATTCACAAGGAACCCTGATTTTGTGGATGACTGATTTGCAGTTTTGCACCGACTTAGTATCCGGTTCATATGAAAACCATATGCCAGTTCTGCATCATAGTATTAAATTCTGTTTTTTTAGAGTATTACAAGTAAGAAGTATATATTGGCTATCGCAAGTTTGAAATTTTATCTCATTTAAGAAATACAGATTCAGCTCCCCTGCATCTTCACTTCTTTCATTGACAGGTTTCTGTTATGCTACCCTGAAACTGAGACGGGAAAATAAATATTTGGCTACCAATGAAATACAGAGTATATTTGGCTACTAATGAAACACAGAGTATATTTGGCCTACCAATGGAACACAGAGAATAGTTTATACCCTTCTTTTGGGATCAACAGCCAAACATTGGAGTATGGTTTTAATTGATTTGGAGACATTGGTCCAAACAGTAGGCATTGTCTTCCAAAGGTATAGATTTTCTGGTATTCAAATAAATCGTTCTTGCAAATATCACCATAATCCGACAATTACAGCAAAATTTTGTATTGTGGCAAAAGTGTGGTTCCCTAATCTTCTAGCATTTTGAAGATGAGCAGCTGTCTGAATCTTTTGGATCAAATTTAAGAACAATAAAATGATGGCCTGGTTTGGGTATGGCACGGCTCCAATAATCAATAACAAAATTTTTAGCTTCTCTGAAGTGCTTATCTGTTCTGACATTTTTATTTATCACACCTAAGGGACAGTGCTTTCTGCTACATTTGGGTGTACTTCTCCCGGCACTGTGTTGTCAACTATGTGTTCTTTGTCATTTTTGGGCAAAACTGTCTGTCGATGGCTCGTTTCAGTCAGATGACTGAACTGGGGGCCTGGGAATGGTTCTTCGCAATGCTCAGGGGAAGATTATAGTCTCAGCATGTCAATGGTGGTTGCACTGTGAGGAACTGTTAGAGGCTGATTTGCGTGCTTGCATTGAAGGGTGAAGCTTTAGCTGATCCATTCTCAGTCCCCTTTCATTGTCGAGACAGATTGCTCCCAGGCGGTGAAGGTCATGGCAGATACTGCTAGCGATCGCTCAATTTACAGGAACCTAGTACCAGAACTTAGTAACCTAGTCAAAGAGCTGGTTGTTCTATTGTATAAGTGGATAGATCTCAGGTTGGCTAGTCACTGCCTTGCAAACCTTGCAAGGGCAACGTGTCGTACTTTGATATGGTCAGGGTCCAGCCCTGGTATTCTGTTACAGGTCTTGGACCCTAAACATTTTAATGAATCCCCTTTTACCCGCAAAAAAGAAACTATGTATTCTTTGTCATTGTGTAAAGCTTTCTTGACATACAGTTGTTTGTTCTCAAGATGAACCATCTCTTGTGGAAAGTGATACAGTCGTATCGCTACTTTCTTGGTGAGATTGTATTAAGCACCTGCTCTTGTGGAAAGTGATACAGTGTATGGCAGCTGATTGTATTAAGTTATATCAATGAAAGTCTGTCTGATATCTGCAATTGGGTGAATGCTCGATTACACAGAGGTTTTTGTTTGTTTCAACCAAACCTATTGTGACATACGTGAAGAGCATGATCACAACTAAGTCCCGATTTCTGAACTAGTTTCCACTTTCCACTGTATCTTTATTATAGAATCATGTGTTAAAAGAAGTTAGCGGCAGATGTACGATCCTAACTTCTACATCTAAACCCAACCGATAGATAGACAGATAGCTCCTAATTTTGTTAGACAGTTTTGATACTAACTGATTGTAAACCCTCGTGTAAACCCTAGCTCTATGAACTGTATATAAAGAGTTGTGCGCCGATGCTTTGAGGCACGACACAATCCAATCTCTGGTTCATCGTTTTATATGGTACGAGAGCCAACACTCCTAACCACCCATGGCTCCCACGACATCACCATCGCCGTCCACCGCAGCGCCGGTCAACATCATCGCAGCGCTGAGCGCCACCATCACCATCAACCTCGATGGGGACAACTTCCTGCTATGGAAAGCTCAGGCCCTGCATGCACTTCACAGCAACGATCTGTTCGGCTTCGTCAACGGATCGCAGGCGGCGCCCCCGAAGAAGGTTGCAGCCGCAACCGGGACCTCTGATCAGATCGATAATCCGGAGTATTCGATCTGGTTCAGGTAAGATCAGCAGGTCCTGAGTGGCCTGCTCACCTCCCTCACGCCTTCTGTGCTCGGCCACATCCAGCTCCTCAAGACGTCCGCACATGTGTGGGATGCCCTGGATCGGAGCTTTGCGTCCAGGTCCAAAGCGCGGATCGTGCAGCTCCGCACCGCGCTAGTGAAGCCCAAGAGAAGGGACATGTCTATGTCCAACTACTTCAACCACACCAAGCGAATCGCCGATACGATGGCGGCAATCGGCAACCCACTCGGAGACGACGAGATTGTCTCGTATGTGCTCGCTGGTCTCGGAGACGAGCACGGCAACTTCACCACCTCCATGGCTGTACTCGTTGGGAACGATGACTTCACCCTTAGCGATCTGTACAACCACATGACTGCATACCAGGCGCGCACCAGCGATCGCACCTCCGGCAGCTACAGCAACGCCCAGTTTCAGCACTCTGCTAACAACACCTCGTGCGGCGGCGGACGCGGGGGCTTCTCCCGTGGCGGAGACGGGCATGGCCGCGGCGATGGCGGCCGCGGCAATGGAGGACGTCGCCACAACGGTGGCTACTACGGCAACGGTGGCCATAACGGCCACAATAGTGGAAACGGTGGCTACCATGGAGGCGTCTACGGTGGTGGCCGCGGAGATCACTCGGGGCGCGACGGCAATGCCCCGGGTGGAGGACGTGGATGCGGCGACAAGTCTACGTGCCAGATCTGTGGCATCTATGGCCACGACGCTCTTCGCTACTACTCCCGTTTCAATCACGCGATTCAGCCAGAGACCTCCGCATCAAGCAGCCGGGCCGCCAACTACTCCAACTCCAACGACACATACACCAGCGACCCGAACTGGTACCTGGATTCAGGTGCCACTGTCCACATGACGAACGACGTCGAGCGCCTCCACACCCACGAGAACTACAGGGGCAACAAGCAAATCCAAGTTGCCAACGGTACGCACATCCCTATCTTGCATATTGGAGAATCTAGTTTGTCTGGTTCATCTCGTCGTCTTCGATTAACCAATGTTCTGCATGCTCCTAAACTTAGCAAAAATCTTCTTTCCACTCATAAACTTGTTAGTGATAATAATTGTCTTGTTGAAATTCACCCCCGTTCGTTCTTTGTTAAGGATCGCATCACGAGGGCAACTCTGCTTCAAGGTAGATCATGCGGTGGCCTTTATCCAGTTCCACCATCTCACCATCATCCACAACCATGTCTTCCGCAAGCCTACTCCACCTCACCGTCAAAGGAACTGTGGCACCGCCGTCTCGGACATCCTGCGTCTCCCATCGTTCAAGCAATTCTTCAAGCAAATAAATTAGGTTTTCTCCAAAATAATGGAGTGCCACATGTGTGTGATGCATGTCAGCAGGCAAAACTCCATCAGCTGCCATATGCAGCCTCTAGTCGTGTTTCTGTTTCTCCTTTAGAACTTGTTCATACGGATGTATGGGGTCCAGCAATTAAATCTGCTGGTGGGTTCAAATATTATGTTAGTTTCCTTGATGATTTCAGTAAATTCACATGGGTGTACCTGTTGAAACGCAAATCCGATGTTGAGCATGTGTTTTATCAGTTTCAGAAACGAGTTGAGCTTTCACTTGGTACTAAAATTCTTTCGGTTCAATCCGATTGTGTGTGTGTGTGTGTGTGTGTGGGGGGGGGGGGGGGTCAATAGACAGGCATCACCATCGACTTTCCTGCCCACACACACATCAACAAAACAGAGCAATTGAACGCAAACATTGCCACCTCGTAGAAACTGCTTTAGCTCTTCTTGCTCAATCTTCTGCTCCCCTTCGTTTTTGGGATGATGCCGTTCTAATGACGTGTTACCTCATTAATCGGATGCCCAGCCGTGTTACACAAAACCTAACCCCCGTCACAAAATTGTTCAACAAATCTGTAGATTACTCTCTTCTTCGCGTGTTTGGATGCGTGTGCTGGCCTAACCTCCGGCCATACAACAATCACAAGTTGAGCTTCCGCTCTCGTATGTGTGTCTTCCTAGGATATAGTGCAGACCACCTTGGTTTTCGCTGTCTTGATCTGATCCACTGGTCACATATTTGAGTCTCGTGATGTTGTGTTCGATGAACACCGTTTTCCTTTGGCTACCGATTCTTCCCCGCCTTCTCCACCCACCGAAGATGCTCTTCTCCTTCCCGAACCAGCTACAGATGATCCTTTATGTCTTGATATGGCTAGTGCTACTGATGGTCTTGTGTCTCCTCGTGCTGCTGTACAACCGCAGGTACCGGTGCACGTCAATCTCTCGGAGCTTCCTCATGTCGATCATGAGGAGGAGCACCATGCAGCCCATGATGGGCCACCTGACGACGGGGCCCATGACGCGGCGGGATCTCCACTGCGCACACGGTCTCCCACCGCTCATGGGCCGGCCCATGAGCCCAACCCTGCGTCATCTGGATCATCTCTATCGCTCGAGTTGTCCCCCATTCAGCCTGCGTCTGATTCTGCCCCTGCGTTACCTGCTCGTCGCCTCGTCAAGCCTGTTCGTCTGTTTGATGGAATGATCCGGTATGATACCAAGAAGAGAGCGTTTGCTGCCTGATACGTCTCAAACGTATCTATAATTTTTGAGTGATCCATGCTAGTTTTGTGATATTGTCACATGTTTTTACTGTCATTTATATCATTTTTATGTATTTTGTCGGACTGACCTATTGACAAGATGCCAAGTGCCAGTTCCCTGTTTTTGTTGTCTTTTTGTTTCAGAAATTTACTTCTGAAAATATTATCGGAATTGGACGAAAATTTACGGAGATTTTTTATTCGACGGAAGACACCTGTGGACCAACGGGCAGCCTGGGGGGCCACCCACAGGGCAGGGGCAGCCTGCTGCCGCGGCCCCACCTGGACCCGCGGGTGGGACCCGCCCCTGCTCCTGGGGCGTCCCCTCGGCCCCCTCCGGCGCCTATAAAATCCCTTTTAACCTAAAAACGTCGAGGCGGCCATTATTTTAAAGAAACTCGACCCCGACGCGCTGTCACCGAAAACCCTAGTTCGGGGTCCAATCTGAAGCTGATCCCGACACTCTGCCGGAGGGGAGATCGATCCCGGAGGGCTCTTCATCGTTATTCCTTCCTCCGGGATGATTTGTGAGTAGTCTCACCTTGGACTACGGGTCCATGGCAGTAGCTAGTTGGTAGTCTCTCTCTCTTGTGCTTCATGTCTTATGATCTTGTGAGCTGCCTAACATGATCAAGATCGATTATTGTAATGCTATGTGACGTGTTTGCTGGGATCCGATGGATTATGAAGTTATGTTCAGATTGTGCATGATTCTTATATGAGTAATTTATGTTCTTGCATGCTCTCTGATGTGCGTAGTTACTTTGTCCAAGTGATTATGTGTATCTCCAAGAGAGGGTATTTATGCTAGATAGTGGGTTCATGCCCCCTTTTGTTCCTGGGCACGAGTGACAGAAACGTCTAAGGGCGAGGGTGTGCTGTTGCTACTAAGGGTAAAACAGCGGTGTTAATGTCTCTTTTGATATTAGTATTGCTTACTTCATGCACTTTACTTAATGCAATTGTCTGTTGTTTGCAACTTAATACCGTTGGGTGACAGGCTGGATAGCGATCCCACGGTGGACTTTTTAGACAAAGACGCAGTTGGATTCAATGGTATTTGTTCCTTGTCGTGATGCCTCAATAAATATTATCATGTCCTTTTTGTCATAGCTAAATTGGGTTTGTATCATGATCTTGTCAATTGCCTAGCTGTAATTCGTTCACCCATCACATGCATATTTTATTTACTTGAGAGACTCCACTAGTGAACCCATGGCCCCCGGTCCATCTTTTTACATTGTTTACAACCTCATTTACTTGCTTTTAATAATCATTACTCCTCTGGTCACTTTTCATATTTTATCTATTTCATCATACAATTAACCACTTTGTTTTCTGCGAGACCGGAAAGATTGACAACCTTTCCGCCGTTGGGGGCGAAGTATTTTGGTTGAGCGTGTGCAGGTCCACGTCTGTTGAAGGTCAAGCACCAGAGATCAACATTCACCTCGTTGTTGATTTCAAAGTCCTACTGGTTCGATAAACCTCGGTTCGTTAAACGAGGGAAAACTGCTACTAGCTACAATTCCGCCTTCGCTTGGGGCACCACCCAACTTATTTTAATACAGCAGCACTGCCGAACCAACTTCACACATTGATGCCCTGGTACAGCCAGCCTGGAAGTCAGCAATGGATGAAGAATTCTGTGCTCTCCATCTCAACAATACCTGGCGTCTTGTTGATCCGCCCCCTGGCCGACACATTGTTGGCTGCAAGTGGGTCTTCAAGCTGAAGCAGAAGGCAGATGGCTCAGTGGATCGCTACAAGGCTCGGCTCGTGACGAAGGGTTTCATGCAACGCAATGGCATTGACTACACATACACGTTTTCTCCCGTCGTAAAGCCCACTACCGTCAGGCTGATTCTGTCTATCGTCGTGTCTCGGGGATGGACATTGCGACAAGTGGACGTCCAGAATGCTTTTCTCCACGGCGATATTCAGGAGGAGGTGTATATGTATCAGCCTCCAGGGTATGTTGACAAGAATTTTCCAAACCGTGTATGTCGACTTCAGAAGTCGTTATATGGATTAAAGCAGTCACCAAGAGCATGGTATTCCAAGCTTAGCTCGAAATTGCAGTCTTTGGGGTTTGTTCCATCTCAAGCAGACACTTCCTTGTTTGTCTTCATCAACCAGCAGGTGATCATCGATTTATGTTGATGACATTATCATTACCGGATCTTGCAAGCAGGCTGTCAGCACTTTGATGCAGAAGCTGCAAGAGTCCTTCGCTATCAAGGATCTTGGGAAGCTGGCATATTTTCTTGGCATCGAGGTAACAAACACAGATGATGGGATTGTATTAACTCAGGCAAAGTATGCAGCAGATATTCTTCGGCGAGTGAACATGCAGAATTGCAAGGACATAGCCACTCCGATGTCACCCTCAGAAAAACTCAGCAAGTCTGCGGGAACGTTCCTGACAGATGATATAGCCTTCAGTTACAGAAGCACAGTTGGTGCGTTGCAGTATCTCTGTTTGACCAGGCCGGATATTTCTTTTGCAGTAAATCGAGTTTGCCAGTTCTTAGCAGCACCAACAGATGTGCACTGGTCAGCCGTAAAACGCATACTACGGTATGTCAAGGGAACGTTGAATTTCGGATTACAGATTCAAAGATCCAAGTCGACTGAGCTGAGTGTGTACACCGATGCAGACTGGGCAGGTTGCCCAGACGATCGACGGTCTACTGGTGGCTATGCGGTATTTTATGGACCTAACCTGGTGTCATGGAGCTCACGAAAGCAACCCACTGTGAGTCGGTCGAGTACGGAGGCGGAGTACAAGGCCATTGCAAACGGAACAGCTGAAGTCACATGGTTGCAGTCATCTCAGGGAACTAGGAGTGTTTCAGGTGCAAGCTCCGATCCTGTGGTGTGATAATCTCGGAGCTACGTTTCTTACTGCTAATCCCATGTTTCATGCACGGACGAAACATATAGAGATTGATTTCCACTTCGTATGAGAGAAAGTGGCGGTAGGTGCTCTGAAGGTTCAGTTCATCTCCTCTCAGGATCAAATAGCAGATATTTTCACGAAGGCGCTTGGTTGTGATGTGTTTGATCGATTGAAGTTCGAGTTATGTTTAGCTAGTATACGTTCGGATCGAGAGGGGATGTTAAAAGAAGTTAGCGGCAGATGTACGATCCTAAGTTCTACATCTAAACCCAACCGATAGATAGACAGATAGCTCCTAATTCTGTTAGACAGTTTTGATACTAACTGATTGTAAACCCTCGTGTAAACCCTAGCTCTATGAGCTGTATATAAAGAGCTGTGCGCCGATGCTTTGAGGCACGGCACAATCCAATCTCTGGTTCATCGTTTTATATCATGGTGCTAATGTTAGAAGGTCTTCATTGATTCTGAACCAACCAATTTCCATTGTTTATATTGCGATCTCTATGTTGTTTGGATTTTCGTTGGGGAGGAGGAAAACACTCGTTGACTGGCGTTGAAAGCTTTGATCACTTCATCACTTGGCTGTAGAATCATGGTGCTAATTAGATAATCTCTCAACTTATTCTGGATTGTATCCGGGAGTGTTTCATATGTGGGAACACCATAGAATATGCTCTCCCTTCTGCATCTGTGAGTTTGCAGTATGTCGTACCATTTTATCTCTGAATATTGTAGTGAATATTTGTTGATTGAAATTGCCATTGCCGAATTCGTTTCTCAAATTGAAACTATGGAAGAATATTGTTTTTCACAGTTGATTCCTTTGCGTGTAGTTTGATTGAGTATTCTGCGTTTTGTATTTAATCATGGAAGAATGTGTTGTTTGAAACTATGGAGGAATTTTTGCCTAGTTAATGTATTAAAATTAGCAGGGGCTGGAAGAATTCATGCATTATTAGACCTTAATATAGGCTGAAGTGAACTCCCGATGCCAATAAAGTCTTGTTCAGTCCAGGCCATAATCACACTTATCATATCTTTAATTTGGTTTCTATTACCGTCTTAGTGCTGCTCAGGTATCCTACTCCAGTTTCTGACTGCCTCTGAATATTGACAAAATAGAAAATACCGGGCCATGCATTCATCGCAATGTAACACTGGAATTGGCATATCTTCAGTTCTTGGATGAGTGAAAGTAGCATGTCCTTTTAGCCTCAAAATCAAGTTGAGTTATTGGACTGAAAGTTGCATGTCCTTTTTAGACAGAAAGTTACTGGACCATGTCATGCGCTTCACTCTCACTTAGTAGTCAGTGGATTGCCATATTGATTCAACAGATGGATTGCCACCTTGATTCAGCACAACACCAAGTCAAAATTTACATCCACCACAGACGATACTCAGATCCACCAAACACCTACTTCCGCCGCGGCCAGACACAGCAAGCCCGCCAGAACACAAACATCCGACCGCGTTCCTCGTACACTTGGGTGCGCTCTGAGCCAGACACACCGCCGCAAGCACCTACATCTCGCCATACCGCCTCCAACTCCCTTGCCCTCCCGCTGTCCCAGCCGGAGGCGCCGGTGCAGCAGCTATCAGACCGCGCGCGCCGTGCCCTATTCACGCCCAACATCGCAAGTCTGAAAGATTTTCTGGCCCTCATCACCAACTCTGGCAAGCTGCAGCCACCCACCATCCAACAGCGCACGCCGAATGCTGCCGCCTGTTTCGATCCTGTACTGGGTGCTGCTTTTGAGGTCACAATCACTCTCAGCCCAAGACGGGTGCTACATGTCCGCATCCCGGTCGGACGCCCGGGGTTCGGAGACGAGGATGATCCGTTCCCAGTGTTTGACATCAACTTCCGCTCTGTTGGGGAGGGGTCCAGCAGCAGCGCAACAGGGCTCGCACGTGAAAGCGTGCGCTCACTCATGTTCAGCATGTTCCCGGAGCCTGTGTTCGGCCACGTTCCCATGCCGCTGCTTCCTGCAATTGATGCAACTCACCCGCCGAAGCTTCTTCGACCTGCTTTGCTCATGGGGCCGCCGGTGACACCTTTCTCTCTGGCTCCGGGGCCAGCCATGCCCCCACCACAGCCATACGCCCAAGTCATAGCCACCACCAGATTCCACCTGCCAGCCCCACCAACCTGCCCAAACCCAGCCACAAACCATGCGTTTAACCCACATCCCATGCCCCTTTTCAGGGTCCCTTTCTCTCCAATTGCCACACCACCAATCCCTTACAGCGGATGTGCATCAGAAGCTTCACCTCTCACTGCTAGCCTTGCTGCCGGGGCGTACGTCCCCATGCTGGGGGGTCCAGATGAAGTGCTACCTGCTCACGCCATTACGGCTACGCCTGACGGCAAGGAAGAACTGGACAGTGCTCTATCGCTAGTAGGCTTGGGCCGATACATGCCCAGGAAGGGAGGTAACCCACTTGCCACGGGCTCCCTACATTTCGCAGGGGTCTCTGGGCCTTTCCAGTTCACGATTGATGAAGACAAGGTCCGGAGGAATGAGACGGGCTGCAGTACTGAGGGACAGGCCACCGTGGCACCGCTGGCTAAACCGGGCCGGGGTTTCACTCTTTTTCCGGAGGAGATTCAAACTGTTGATTTGCCGCCAGCAGTTCAGTTTGTGGAGCAGTTGAATTCCAGGTCCTCACCTGAACAGGACATGGAAGGACAACCAAGACACGACCAGATGGGGCAAAGGATGATGACCAGGAGTGCTGCGAGGCAGAAGGGGAAGGAGATTGAAGCGCAATTTGTCTCGCCAAGGAGGAGAAGTGACAGAATCCGCCAGAAACATGATGGGGTCAGGATCGACTCCATTCAGCGGGCATCACACTGCAAGGCTACCTCAAGTGGCGACTCCAACGCTTCTGCTGCTTCTGCTGGCTCTACATCAAGCCGCAGGCGCAGGATGAAGACGCTGCCAGACATCAACAAGCTGGCGCCAATGCCGGTAACTGAATGCCCTCAGGAGATGACAGTGGAGAGGTTGGAAGAGCTGGCAGAATGCTGTGGGATCACCACACAGGGCATGCTTCCTGGTGCAAACCTCTTGAAGGACACAGAATATGGAGCAAGTTTGGGGAGGACTCCTCCTCATGGCTGAACGCATAGGCCATCCTACAGATCCTGTTAGGCGTTACTTAGTTAGGGTGCAATTTACTTTCTACCACCAAATGCATTTTTCCTTTCCTCCAAAGCTGGCAGCGCTCACTCTAGGTGATGCCCCAGGCCAGCAATGTTATTTGCTTTCAAACCACCGCTGTAATGCACCCTGTAATGCCAACAGTTGTTTTACTTCTACACGTGCACTTTACCTTCTTCCACTGCATGTTTTTGGCATTCTACATATGCATGTGCATATGAAATATTACTTGTGGATCGGTACAAAGGGAAAGAAGAAACCGAAATGAGAATTCTATCATGGAATGGACAAGGTCTTGGAGATGATTCAAAAAATACTTTAGTATACAACATGTTGCTGGATTGTGCTGCAGATTTTGTATGCATCCAGGAAACTAAACTCCGAGAGGTAACGAAGTTCAAGGCAGCTAAATTTCTTCCTCCCATATATACTGGCTTAGCGGTTCAGCCATCGGAAGGGGCATCTGCTGGACTGCTAATTGTGTGGAATAAGAAAAAATATGATGGGGTTGTTACTGAACAGAGCAAGCATCACATTACACTAGCAGTTTCCTCCACATCGAGTGACAAACAGTTTCAAATAACAAATATTTACGCACCTTGTGATTCAAACCTGAGAACTGAATTCTTTGGCGAGCTAAGGCAGCTTAAACAAGCAATCACGGGTAAGTGGATGTTAGTGGGTGATTTCAACATCTACAGGTACAGCTATGAGAAGAACAATGAAAACGTGAATTGGACTACTATGAGCGAGTTTAATGACTGGATCAATGAAATGGAAATGATGGATATTGAGGTTGCTAATAGGCTTTACACTTGGACAAACAAGAGAAGACAGCCCACTCTGGTAAGATTGGACAGGGTTCTAATTAATTTATTATGGAGTCAATTTTACATAAACACTGAGTGTCGAGCACTGGTCAAGCCTACCTCGGATCACACACCACTTCAGATTGACACGAGTCAGGGAACTCCAAGAAGAAAAATTTTCAGATATGAGAACAGTTGGTGCAACAACCAGGAGCTGATAACAATTACGAAAAATAGAATTTCTGCACCTACTAGGCAGATGAAGATTGAATCCAAATTTAACTTCAAACTACGAGCAGTGCGGGCAGCAACAAGGCAGTGGCTCAAGCAGCAACGTTCACAAGTGACACTCATGCATAATTGCCAACACTCCATCTCGTACATGGATGCTGTGGAGGAATGGAGGAACCTGTCTGATAATGAGTTTATATTCAGGCAGAGGTGTCAAGAACAATTACAGCATCTGACAGTCGAAAAGGCGGAATACTGGAGGAGGCGTGCCAAGATTAAATGGTGCATGTTAGGGGATGAGAACACAAGATTCTTTCACACTATGGCAACATACAGGCATAGGAAGAATAAAATAAAAATGTTGAGACACGATGACCAAGACTTGTTTGACGATGAGCAGAAGCTGGCGATTGCCACAACGTTCTACTCTCAATTATTTATGGAGGTTAGAACTTGGATACCTAATATTAATCTATCACATCTATATCCTTTGCATGTTGAAGGCTTAAACCAGTTGGACACTCCTTTCACCTGGGAGGAAATTTTGTCAGCTATTACCCAGGCGCTGTCCAACAGGAGCCCTGGGCCGGATGGGTTCAGTAACGAATTTTATAAGAAATATGCACAAGACCTGCGCCAGGACTTAATGGAGTTATTCCATCAGTTCCATCAATCTCAAGTTAGTCTAGCAGGAATGAACGTGGCATATATTACATTACTTCCAAAGAAGGATACACCACTTTCTATTAATGACTACCGTCCTATGGCTCTACAACACAGTGTGCCTAAGCTGATTGCGAAAGTACTAGCAACAAGATTGCAACCGATGATGGTCAAGTTAGTGGATCAAATGCAATCGGGCTTCATAAAGGGAAGATCAATTGTTGAACGGCTATGGAAATGGTTCAGTGTGCAAACAAGTACAGGAAGCCGGTGTTTGTTCTTAAGCTAGATTTCCAGAAGGCGTTTGACACCGTCAACTGGGATGCGCTATTGCATTTGTTACACAAGCGTGGATTTCCTCCTAAATGGGTAGCTTGGATAAGAGAAATTCTCTGCTCTTCTCAAGCACAAATGTTGATTAATGGCAAGCTAGGACAGAAATTCAGAATTCAGAAAGGAGTACGGCAAGGTGATCCGCTCTCGCCGTATTTATTTAATCTAATGGGGGATGTTCTGCAGCAAATGATAAGAGTGGCTTATGACAATAATTACTTTACACACCCAATTCAGCAAGGTGCACCCCTGCCAGTGCTGCAGTATGCAGATGATACACTTCTTATATTGCACGGTTCAACACAGCAGGCAACAGCTCTGAAGTTTCTGCTTGACACTTTTGAAGCTTTCAGTGGTCTGCAAATTAACTACCAGAAAAGTACTCTTGTGCCAATTCATGTTGATGCGCACACTGCAGCTGGCATCTCGGCAATTCTTGGCTGCCCGTTGAGCGGGCTGCCATGCACATATTTGGGACTCCCACTATCCATGAATAAAATTGGCAGGGCCCTATTACAGCCTGTGTTAAGCAGAGTTGACAGACGGCTGCCAGGATGGGTACCTCAGCTACTGTCATCATCGGCTAGGCTAACGCTTATCAACTCAGTTCTATCGGCAATACCGAACTTCTTTATGGCATGTATTCAATGGGATAAGGGGAGCATTGAGGCAATAGACAAGTTGAGAAGGGCTTTCTTATGGAACAATGGGGAGAATGCGAATGGAGGACACTGCCTCGTGGCGTGGGATATTGTGACCCTGCCAAAAAAGCAAGGAGGGTTAGGGGTCAGAAACCTCGCTACGCATAACAAGTCTCTGATGTGCAATTTGCTTACCAAGCTGCTGTCAGGAGCTGCAGGGCCCTGCTTCTCCTGGTTATCAGGTTGGTACCTTCAGAATCATATCCCCATTGAGCCGACGGCAAGGGATAGCCCCTTTTGGCGATCGCTTCTACCTCTAGTTCAGACGGTACAATTCTCTACCATTACCACCATGGCATCTGGGAACAGCTATGATTTTTGGCACGACAAATGGTTGTCAATTGGAAGGCTGCGATTTATCTACCCAATACTTTTCACATTTTCTGTGGACATGCACTGTACAGTTAGATCTCAGTGGAAGGATGGAATTTGGGAAGTTCAGCTAATGCTACCGCTTTCACTAACAGCGCAGCGACAGTATGATGAATTGCTACAGTTGCTTCACGGCATAAATCCACAATCCAATGAGAATCCAGATGCTCGACCTTTAATCACCACTGGTAAGGTACCAACCACAAAAGATTTTTATGATTTATTCTGCAACCATGGAACGCTGTGGCCATCCTATAAATGGGTATGGCATAGTGCAATTCCACACAGACATAAATTCTTCATGTGGCTAGCGTTTAGAGGAAGGTTGAATACAAAGGACAACATGCTGGTCAAGAAATGGGCTACTGACAATGGGTGTGACACATGTCCAGCAACTGAGTCTGTTCATCATCTGGCACTGCACTGCCGAATGGCTCAACGTCTTTGGGGGAAGTTGGGCATGTCCTCTGAAGCCTCCACGGCATCAACAATTGAAAGGTTTGTGGAAACAATACAAAACAAGGTTAATGATCAGGCATGGCCAGTTTGTTTCGCGGCTTGTCTATGGTGGCTATGGAAAACAAGAAATGACCGCGTGTTCAATAGGATGCAAAGGACCAACAGCCAATTATTCAGATGCATCAGTGGAGACCTGAGGTTATGGGCATCCAGGTCAACAAAGCATAGGATCAGAATTGAGCAATGGGGATTAAAGATAACAGTTTAGCTTCCAGTGGCTGGGGTAGAAGATCGGACACAGTTCTCATTCTTTTCTTTTCAGTCTTTCTCTCTCATTTATGCCACACTTGTGGCACTACATTTGTACATAACATATCAAAAAACGAAAGTATAAGGTAGAGATAACTCTACCTTCTTCCTTCAAAAAAAAAAAATTTACATCCACGAATTACATCATAATATGTACAAGAACCAAAAGCTTTAAAGAAGCAGCGCTACATTCTTCAAATAAGGTACAGACAGAGAAGCAAATTTCCACATTCGTCACTTGGGCTACAGAGAAGCAGCGCTAAACCAAATCTTCAGAGAAGCAGCGCCGACGCCGCCGGGTCGCCGTCCCATGGGGGAAGCTCTAGTTTGAGATGGCCTCCCGCCTTGGCGCCAACGCGTGCACGCCGCCCGCCCGTGCTCTGCCTCCGTTCCGCTGCTCTCCATGGGGGAAGCACTGCCTGCCTCCAGGTATACTGTCACGTGGGGTAAGCGTCACGTCGCGTCGGGTCCCTGGTTGCCGTGGCCGCTGGGGTCAACGCCGTAAGCGCCACCGGGTCGCTGTCGCCAGTGGCGGATCTAGGGCAAAATTAGTGAGGGTGCCAAGCTTAAAAACTTCCCTATTATATTTTGCATTTAGCAACAATTAGTCTAAATACTAGCATATTTAGCAAGAATTAGTTCAAATATTAGTAGCTAAATAAATTTCTATATTTTTTAGGGGGTGCCATGGCACCCATGGCACCCCCACTGGATCCGCCCCTGGCTGTCGCCCCCGCATGGAGCCAAGCCACAGGCACAGGCTCGCCGTCGCTAATCTCCATCTGGGCAACAGATTGAAGACGATTAGTCAATTGGATTGATCGTGTGTATCCTTTCCTCTAGAGGGGGGAGAGAAAAAAGAATAAATGTAAAACGGTACTATTAAAGAGTCATTAAGCAGGGAAAGGAAGGTTTATCTTTTCTCAAGATCTTGAGAAGCAATCTCTCCAATTTAGGGCAGTTTTCTTGGCAGTTAACGAGGAGGTTGACAAGGAGCAAAATGAGGTTGTTTTGTTACAGATAGAAAATTAAGGAAAATCAAAGCTATAATTTAGACATTAAATAGCCTGGTCTTAAATAGTATCCAAAATATCTGAGAAAGGAGAATGGCCTTACAAAATCCGAACGGAGGGAATACGTACATAACATGAAGTCTCCTCTTCCAAAACAATCTATATGAATCTTACGCTAAAACATGTCTAGATACGGATGAAAAGCCAAATGCTAAAATATCTTATATTTTGATACGGAGGGAGTAGAATCCTAAAGAAAGCAAATCAAACACCCTTGCTCTACAATCCCGAACAATTTATTTGTGTTTCTAAGATTTTCCCCATCACATATTCACATACGGTTTGTGTGCGATGGACCTACCCATCACATATTCAACCGTGTGTATTTACTGATTCTATACTACCCTCATTTGCTGAAGGTGTAGTCCCTGTTGTACCCCATATATAGGAAGCATCCGTAATTTTTTTTTCTAACAGGCGACAAAATACCTAATTCGTTCTATACAATTACCTCTACTAGCTGAATAATAGGCGACAAAGATTGGTATGGTATGGTAAGGAAGGACATCATGGAGCGACGGCGGCAATGACGACGGGTAGAGGGCTTGCCGTGCCAAAGCTCATAGCGGTGGTGATGGTGGTTCGGCAAGTGGTGGTGGTGGTGGTTCGGCAAGTGGTGATGATGGTGATGGCTCCTACTTATGTGTGGATTTGCGTGTGGATGGTGATGTTTGATGATAGTGATGATGTTTGTGGGCATTAGATGCGGTTTTTTTTTTTGGGATGTGGGGTGAAAAACTATGCCAATTATCGTTGCAGGTTGTTTAAACTATGTTTAATTACCAAATTGTTGTCGGAATTGTGGTGAAATTGCCGGATTTTGCGATCAAATAGTCTAGCTATGTTTGAGGGCTTGCGTGGGCTTTGCGGGGTCTGTTCTGCCGCAGCCCGCGCGAGCCCTCAAAACCCGTTTTCCACGCCCCTTATCATGGATATAAAGGCCCGCGTGATAAGGGTTCTGCTAGAGTTGCTCCAAGCAGGAACTTCTGCTACCTACTTATGATGCTACTTAGAGCGTCTAGAAGCACAATTACCTATGATGCTACTTTCAACGTCCAGAAGCGGCATGCTGCCGCACAACACTTGCGTAGTGTTTATATAACTGTTTATTTAATGTCATATAGACCATCTTACGATTTCAAGTTTACCGCGCAATACAAGAAAAAGAGAGTTAAGTATGGATTACACCACCAAACTCTTTTACAAT
>QRDG01000491.1:164078-251679 GCA_012064385.1 Puccinellia tenuiflora
TCCGTCTGTCACCAACCACGCAGCGGCCCGCGGCCGTGAGGGCCCAGGCGTCAGTAAGAGCGCGCGAGACTCGGCCACCAGCACCTGGCTGCTAGGCCCGGTCTACCCCCGCGCCGCTCACCCACCTACCGAGCTCTACCTCCTCTACCCGCGACGAGACGACCAATTCGCTCGCCCTCGTCGTCGTCTTCTCCCCCTCCCCCCATTCGCCTCCGCGGAATCGGGAAGCCGATCGGGTCACGCGCCGGATTTTGGGGGCTAGGGCTTGCCTTTAGGGGCGGGATTTCCCCGGAAATGGACGCCTCCGATTCCGGGCGGCGGCGGATGTGGGCGAGCACGTGTGGGACTGGGACAACCCCTCAACTTCGCCATCCAGAACGACGACTCCCTAGTCCTCCCGGGACGACGACCCTCTGGGAATCGAGGCCGACCCCGCCGAGGCGGCGCTCTGCTCACTGCCCCCACGCCTCCCGTGGTGCAGCCAGTGGTGGCGCAGCCAGTGGATGCGGAACCGATGCCGCAGCCACCGCCGCCGCCGCCGCCTGTTGTGTCTGGGGGAGGCAGCAGACGCGGCGTCAGGAAGCGCGACCCGCGGCTGGTTTGCCCCAACTACCTCGCGGGGATTGTGCCGTGCGCGTGTCCTGAGTTGGACGAGATGGCCGCCGCCGCGGAGGCCGAGGAGGTTGCCGCACAGATGCTGGCTGGACCGAGGAAGAGGTCGAGGGCCGCCCCTAGCCGGGGCATCAGGGCGGCGGCCAGAAGTGGCGGTGGTGCTGCTGCTGGTACTGCAGTTGCTGGCCGTGTGGGAGCATCAGAAATGAGGTGCCAAGTGCCAGGCTGCGAGGCAGACATCCGGGAGCTGAAAGGGTATCACAAGCGCCACCGTGTGTGTCTGCGTTGCGCACACGCTTCCGCCGTCGCGCTCGACGGCATGCAGAAGCGATACTGCCAGCAGTGCGGCAAGTAAGTCACATTGCCCCCCTTTTCGTTGCCGTATAGGCTTGTAGAATATCCATTGTGATCAGTAGGACAGACAAGTAAATTCTCCAGGCGTTTGTTTAATCGTCACTGCTCCACTGTATTGTAGTTCTTTGATAAGACATAAGACCATGGATGTTAGATTTCTGTTTCCAATTTCCGTCGTTCAGATTGTTGATCATTTGTTAAGAACAGGTACAATCTCTGCATTTGTTCTTCAAGGTTTATACAGTTATTGTGTTTATTTGACTTAAGTTCATCTTGAAAAGACATTTCACATCACAACCTTGTAGGTGTAATGAAGTAATTATGTGAAAACCACCAGCTGACCATGCTAGTAGTCCATACTAGTTCAGGACATGCTATATTGATGTACGAGCCCCTACATTGAAATGGCGAGGTTCAATTGAAATCAATACTGCCTAAATGTTTTGAAGTTGCCAATTGTCATCTAGATCTGGGGTCCAGTCATCCTGGTGGAAATTTATCAAGATTGACTGGAGTTCATGTAAACTTACCGATAAATTCCAGTTCAAGTAGACTTAGTATGGTATGTTCTTTTGCAATTACATGGTATACAAACACATGCCTATACCACCACACACGCACACCACATGTGAGTGCGATCCCAAGCACATCCCTCAAATTGTCTATGCCAGAGTACATCCGCGATCCCATGAAGTTCCACCGAGGCACAACCGCGTGAGCGAAAATACGGTCTCTAGGATTTGAACCCTGGTGGGTGGAGTCGTATACCTACAACTCCACCAAGAATTGGTTCCAGAGTTAGTATGTTACAAATGTTCATTGAGCTTTGCTAGAAAATAGTATGTAGTTATAGCTGTAATACAGCTTACTTTACGAGTCTAGTTAATTTTTATAAACAAAGGTGCAATCTGGAGGGATGCTTATAACCTTGTATAGGGTTTTAGCATGACGGTGTCGGCCGTTTATCAAAAACACCGCAAATATCTATGCCCCTATTAATGCTTGCGCAACCCTTTTGAGCACCTTTTTAGAACATTACTTTATAGCAACTGTTCAAAATTCTTTGGCTTTGACATTTAACAACGATTGCTTGCCTGAACATCTGTTGGTTACTATTCTTATGTCCAGCCTAACAGTCTAGCAGTTGTGCCGGTTGTATATGCTCTTCTTATTGACTTACAAGTAATAGCTTTCTCTGGTGTGCTATAATCAATCTCTCCCTCTCTCTCTCTCTCTCTCTCTCTGAACACATTTCTCTTGCAGATTCCATGTATTATTAGATTTTGATGAAGGCAAAAGGAGTTGTAGAAGAAAGCTGGAGCGGCACAACAAAAGGAGACGGAGAAAACCAGATTCAAAAGACACAATGGAGAAAGAGACAGATGAACAATTGGATTTGTCAGCGGGTGGTAGTGGTGGCGCTGAACTAAGAGAAGGTAAGATACAAATAACCTTTTCTTAAGGTAAATATCCTTGTTTTGCCTATTTGGCCTGCTTTGCTTAAAATCTTGTTGTAGGTGCTAGGTCACAAACATAAGTTGTCGCTTAAATAACCTACAGAGAAAACCACCAAATTTCCCAAGCTTTATTTATCTGTTTGCTCTGGTAGAAGACTTTGTGTTTCAAGTAGAAGGCACAAGGTTTAGTGTTCTGCCCTTAGATATGACTATTGTACAGAAACATGTAATATCTGGGGAACATGGGCACATTCCTAAATCCAGTGTTGCTCAGTATTTGTTCTGGATACATGTTATTGATAGCTTACATGCGTTAATCGTTTCAATTGACATCTGAGTAAATCCGTTGCCTCTACGGATGTTAATATCGATATTCTTGATGGTAATTGAAATCTTCTAGCAGAAGACAATAACATGCTACAAAAGATAGAGCTAAGGAAATATCCCAATTATTGCAAACTTTTGCAACAAAAGATCTTACTCATTAAACATGAAATTGCGTTTTTCATGAAGTTCACCATCAGAAAGTTAAGGCCAACATCTTTTACTACTTCCTCTTTGAAGGATTTACATAGGAATTTGGAGGCTTGGAATCTTTAGATGTTTTCCCTATGATTTTTTCGTAAGGATTCCTTTGCACTACATCGATAGGAATGTTTTTCATCCACTCAAACCTCTCGAAAAGAATCCTTTGTTTTTCCTGTGGTGCAATTAAACAAACTTTGGTGCAAACAAATCCTGTAGGATTCGAATGTGCATGACACTGCAGCCTGCGAATAAAAGAAGCCCAAACAGTCAGAACACCACAACCCAACAAAAAGCAAGACAATAGTTGTTACATCCAGCTCAAATGGCCACCTTACCTTTAAGGCACATTAATTGTTACATCCATCTCAATACGCCTATACGGGGTTAGCAGCCTTGATATGCCGACGTTGCTGGGTTATATTGAACACTTCCTTGGATGCCCGTGTTAGGGATATGGGCCAGGGCTAGAACTGGCCCTAACCAACCAAATAAGTATATGCTCGTATTGTTAGGAAGCTTGTGATGAGTTTCTGTAGAAGGAAGCTGTGAGCCACATGTAGCACTGGGAATGCGAAGGAATTAATCTAGCCTCTCTCAAGGTTCTTTCTTCCTGTCCAGTTCTCATCCTTTTCCTGAGCCCTTACCCATCAGGATGGTAGTCATAATTGGTATCATCGCCAACAGCATGGCTTTTGCTGCCAGCATGATGGTGTACGGCATGGTCCGGGCTCTCAACGAGTTACACACAAAGTTTGGCAAGTGGCAACAGCTTGCGTATGTTCTATGCGGACTTAAGTCATTGGTTCTGCCCTGGCTGCACCAAGCATAGGGGAATCTTCGCTGGCTATTTCCTCTTCGTCACCATTAGAGGGGGCTGTATCACTGGACCTGCAACCAGCAGCTGCGGTGTCTTGCTCATCTGGTTCCAGCAACCAGGGTAACGCACCACGGAGCACTGTGTGTCTTGTCATTTTCCACAGGCCACAGTGCCACAACTTCCTCCAAATTCTATCCTGCTGGTGTGCTTGGGCCTCAACCCAATGGTCCTTAATTTATTATTTCTCGCTCCAGTTGAGCCCATCGCAGTGGGCCTCGGCCAGGCCCTCAGCAACATGCCCGAAATTAGGCAAGAGCTTGCCACATTTACCACACCGGCACATGGAGGTAACAATCTTTGGAACATCACCTTACCCATGGAGTTGGAATGCTACATCTCATGGATGTGGATTATGAGGGCAGCTAGGCTTCAACAAACCCTGGTTTAAACCATGAGCAGCTTAGTCAACATGGCATGAAGTCTGTAAGAACCAAGACCATTGCAGCAACCTTCGCAAACTCGGCAAACCGATGGAATTGTATATGTAGAACTTCAGTCCTGACCATCACTTTGCAGCTCAAGAATGTGCTGCTTGTCCTGGAGTGGCGAAGTCTTACTCCCAGCCTAGGGGGCAGCGGGCAGCACGAAAGAAGTGTTAGACAGCTGGCCCTAATCAGTTTCAACCAAATTTGGAATTGTCTTATCCTTAGATTTTTTTTGGATTAGTTCTATTAGGTACGTAAATCTTTGAGATTAAATTATATTTTTCGTTGGTGACTCATCTATAATGGGACTGGCACATACTATTACTGTATTACCATTTAGCAATGCGCAACCTTTTCTTCTACCCAACAACTTCTCCCTTACCTATCGATATGTCAATATTATTCAAATTCTTCACCATGCAGTATTTTGGTTTGCAAAGGTAGCTTATGTTTCGAATAACACTTCACAGATTACTGCCACCGAGCTTTACTATTAAGCATAACCCCTAATAAATCTGTAGAGCCCCACTTGATTAAAACACTGGTCTTTTTTTAGGATGCCTACTTGATTGTGCAAACCTTCTATTTTGTGGAAATGTTAGGGAAGAGCCCAGCTGAAAATATATTAACATTGAAAGGTTTTATTTAATGGACCCACATAACCCAAAGAAAAAACCCCAAAGTGAAATATAACAAGAAAAACGCCTTGTAGACATTTGTTTAGAGCATCTAACATCATTGGGGAATTAAAATTTGATCCAATTGAGCCCCAGTAGCAGCAATATCTTTATCTACGCCTGTTCTGTTGGATATTTATTGAATGCATTTGTTCCTGTCCAGCTCCCTTCAAAATGTTCTTTCTCATGCACTGTGAGTTTATGCTGTCTAATCCGGAACAGTTTTGGTAATACCTTTGTTATACAGAGGATATAGATGGCACGACCTGCAGCATGCTTGAGACTGTTCTTAGCAGCGGAGTTATAGACAGAGAAACACCGGTGGGATCTGAAGATATGCTTGGTTCTCCAACCTGTACACAATCCAGCTTGCAAAATGACCAAAGCAAGAGCATAGTGACTTTTGCAGCTTCTGTTGAACCCTGCATTGGCGCAAAACAGGAAAATGCAAAACTTGCCAATTCTCTAGTGCATGACACCAAAAGTACTTATTCATCCTCAGTAAGTTTTTCCCATAAAAATGTTTATTTATTTCGCTGTGATTGTTATGCAATATCATTTTTATAGTTTGGCGGAACCTTCCCCTTCCCTCCCTCTAATGATCATAGTAATGTTGTATCATCATTCTAGTGCCCCACAGGACGCATTTCGTTCAAGTTGTACGACTGGAATCCTGCAGAGTTTCCTCGGCGTCTACGTAACCAAGTATGTAACTGGGTATAGCCTGTAAGTTTCTGACACTGGATGGTAATTTCAGGTCGAACAAATTGTTCTAAGTCAATGCTACACTTTAAATATGCAGATATTTGAGTGGTTGTCTAGCATGCCTGTTGAGCTGGAGGGTTACATTCGTCCTGGTTGTACGATATTAACTGTATATATTGCAATGCCACAGCATATGTGGGACAAGGTATGGATCTGCTAAATGAAAATCTTGAGTTATTTGGATCCAAATGAATACATCTTTTAGACACATCCAAATAAAGATACACTACGAAGACTTGGTTTAAAAGATAATTTTGTACTGTATAACAGTTGTGCAAACTGCTAATCATATAGTACTACGTCTGGTCCCAAATGATGTCTCTAGGGCTTGTGTAAAGTCAAAGCTTACCACTTCTGAATGTGACTACTTCAAATGAAATGATTTGATTTGCTGTGATAAACTTCATTGCATCATAACCTTTTAATTTTTACCAACACATCATTGATTTATCTCCTGTTTCTATCTGCATTTTTCTTGACAGTTATCAGAAGATGCAGCAAATCTTGTCAGAAGCTTGGTAAATGCTCCAAGCAGTCTTCTTTTGGGTAAAGGGGCCTTCTTTGTCCATGTCAATAACACAATATTTCAAGTATTGAAAGGTGGGTGGCTTGTGATTTGCAATTCCATGATATAAGGACACTAATCACTAAGCATATTGATTCTGTATAGTTCTTGAACTGTATTGTTCGTACGCAACATATCACATACGTACTCTCTCCTTTGCTGACTGCATACATTCTTAGGAATTTACACTCCAATCATGATTCATACAGAAAAGACTGCATTGCCCCTCTTTACTAGACTACTTATCAAATTAGTCTTACGGGGGAAGGACCCAGGGCATTTTTCATAGAAGAGTGGTACAACATCACCAAAATTACAAGTATGAGTATGAACTCGGGTGGGTGGGAAGGCATCAGCCCCTCCCGGCTATGCATTAGTCTGCTACTAGACTACTTGTAATGTTTGGAAGTTGCGCTACTCCAGTCCATGCTAAGAAACAATTAGAAATAGCCAAAGATAGGGTTTAGTGTAAAGTTGATCTTATAAAATGTCAGAATGACGTGTATTCAAGAACAAAATTTGGAAGTCAGAATGACATGTGTTCAGGAACGGAGTGGGTGATCAAGTGAGTATTATACACAGTAGGTTTATGTCAATCAGACTTACTGCTATAAGTACTGGATAACGTTCCAAATATACTGCAAAAGTTAACACTATTTGCGCGTGCTACTACAAGTTGCAGCGTCTTTGAATCATGTATCTGCCCAGAAGAATTATCTCATGACTAGATAACCCCTTGTTTTTTCAATTGTTCAATGCAATGATCCTGGTCCCATTCCATTCACATGCATAGTTTTAATCTGTACAAATAATCATGAAGTGTCCACACATTTGAGCATTTCTGAATTAGTGTGGGCATTTAACCGTATAGAGCTTTAGATTATTGCACCTCTTGTTTTCAATTTTCATTACGTAAGTACTTGATTATTAACTGAGGATTGTAATGTCTGTATTAAAGATGGAGCCACATTGATGAGTACCAGATTAGAGGTGCAAGCCCCCAGGATCCATTATGTTCATCCAACATGGTTTGAAGCAGGAAAACCAGTTGAACTCCTTGTTTGTGGAAGTTCTCTTGATCAGCCTAAATTCAGGTATGACATGCCCTTGCACACTGTGGTCCTTTCTGCGGCAGTTTTGTACTGTATCATGTAGTACAGCATTTATTGTTTGAAAACTAAAGTTGAATGTCTGTCATTTTCTAACAGATCGCATCTCATGCCACAAATTTGTGATGTGGACTTTCCAGTGTCTACTGGATGAACTTTGTCCTTAGCTTCTAATAAATTTCTAAAAATCATGGAAGTAATACAGTTGTCTAACTTTATTATGACTGATCGAAACCATACTGCAGCTATGCTCCTTTCCCAGAACCTTGTGTTTCATACTTTTCAGTTATCTTGTTTAGTTGGTCTTGTCGAATGAACTCAACTGCTCCTGGATTTTAGCCTGTTCCTATCATTGCACAAATAACCAAGTGACTCTAGTATGCATTTATTTTTTACTTGGTCATATTTTTAGGCATAAACTGTGGAGGCATAAGCCATTTATGCATTAAATACCTTTAGCGGCTAAGTAACAAATTGTTATTTATCTGCTGTTTCACGAGTAACACTTGGTGGGAAATACGGAGTATGTGGTAATGGAAGTGCGTTTTCTTGTTCTCAAAAAGCAAACAACCCAAATTTTACAGAAAACAATGGGATTAAGCGATGCAGTTGCTGTTGGCTTTTGAAATGTCAGTTTGTCATTCTTTAGAATGACTCTGAATATGCAGTGCTAGCCTGGGTTTTTCAGTCAAACTCGTATATATTTTTGAGCTGCTCTTCTGATCATTGTTGATCACCCGGAAAACACTGCGGTGGGCAATTACTTACATGATTATATTTTATGCACCTTAATGGCTCATTGATGGATTATGTTTTCCTGCTTCTGACCTTGAATTTGTGCGCCATAGTAGTTCATATACGGAATTTATGTTCTCCAAGGGTCGTTGAATCCCCATTTAATTTATGTTCTCATGCAGATCACTTCTGTCGTTTGATGGAGAGTACTTGAAACATGATTGTTGCCGTTTAATGTCTCGTGAGACCGTTGCTTGCGTGAAAAGTGGTGGTCCTACACTTGATTCTGAGCATGAAATTTTCCGGATAAATATCACTCAAACAATGCCAGATACTTATGGACCTGGGTTTGTGGAAGTAAGTGAACATTGCCTTTAACAAAACTGATCAAATTTCCTCCACACTTTAGAGTCTGGTACATCTTAATCTACATTTTTTTCTACCGACATACATCTAGGATGCACATGTTGGGCGCTGGATCATTTATGATGCCCTAGCAGTCTGGCAGTCTTATATAGACAATGATTAGTGTGCACAAACGTATGCCCGACTTTTGTATTCTTACCTTTATCTGCCAGCCTGAAGGATTGTACCGAATTGACAGAGAACCTGCTTAGTTCTTTGGTTCCTCGAATAAGGCATCAATACTCGAGAGACATTAGCTGCTCTACAGCACACAGGGGATATTGAGAACTTAAGTTCATATTCACCAACCTTTGGTTCGTGCGCTTTAAAAGTGAAAAATAACATCATAGATGTTGGACATATTAGAATAAGTGTACTTGCAATATTCTATGCAAAAGTAGGATCATAGTATCACAAAATGTGTGTACTACAGATTACTAGGTGATAGAAAACTATAGTTAAATAAGTGCATAATGGGGATTCATAGGTTATGCTTATGTACACTTGTATGATAAATATGCACAGTAGGCATTTGTATATTTTGGAAGAATTTCTGCAAAAACAGCGTATTCTTGTTTGGCATACTGAAACTGGATAATGAGCTACTATTGTTATGGGCGTTATAATATAGGTGTATAGACTATATAGACTACATAGTAAAATTACACCTTGAATTAACATAATCAAAAGAAGACAAAATTTAAGGGGTCCCAATGGGGTAGTCTCGTTATTACTACTATTCATCTAATTGCATGGAAGTTCAGATTAAGTTGTCATTCTCCCACACTTTCTGTAGTTGTATATGATGTTCATCGTTCCAGTTCTATATTTTTTTCTTCAACAGGTGGAAAACGTGTTTGGGCTATCAAATTTTGTCCCTGTCCTTTTCGGTAGCAAACAGTTATGCTTTGAACTAGAGAGGATACAAGACACTCTTTGTAGTTCTTCTGACAACTACACGAATGCAAATGGAGAGTTCGCTGGTGCTACCTCTGACCTTCACGAACATTGGGAACTTCAACAAACTGCAATGTCAGGATTTCTGATAGAGATTGGGTGGCTAATAAGGAAGCCTTCTCCAGACGAATTAAAAAATTTACTGAGTAAAACAAATATTAAGAGGTGGATATGCGTGTTGAAGTTCTTGATACAGAACAATTTTATCAATGTTCTGGAAATAGTTGTGAAGTCATCGGACAACATCATAGGCTCTGAGATTCTTTCTAACATGGAAAGGGGAAGGTTGGAACATCATGTCATAACATTTCTTGGATATGTAAGACATGCTCGAAACATTGTTGATCACAGAGCTAAACAGAACGAGGAAGCACAGCTTGAAACAAGGTTGTGTGGTGATAGTACTTCACACCAGCCAAAATGGGACACCTCTGTGCCACTTGATAAAGAAGTAAGTTCTATTGTGTTGCAAGCTAACATCAGTGAGTATTAAAATAGTCATGATATGCTTCAACATGGGTACATCTTTTCATATTGACATCTCTCAGTAAAAACCGGAAATTTCGCGTTTCACAAGTTGATCTCCTGACTTAATTTTACTACTTTGAAGCTGAATGTTCTCCATCTCTAGAACTGTGCTAATTCCACAATGTTTTGTAATCTCTTGCAGCATATTGGTGCCAGCGATGAATTTGGTTTGCGCTCAACCAATGCTGATGGGCGTGAAGGGGAAGAAAGTGTGCCACTTGTGACTAATAAAGCCGTGCCACACAGGCAATGCTGCCGCCCTGAGATAAATTCTAGATGGCTTAATCCTTCTTTTCCAGCTGGTGCTATGAGAACGCAATTTTTCACGACCATGGTAGTCGCTGCCGTATTGTGCTTCACGGCTTGTGTTGCGGTCTTTCACCCAGATAGAGTGGCGGTGCTTGCAGGTCCAGTAAAGCGGTACTTGTTTAGCAACTGCCCACCATAGTTGATGTTAGGTTAGATTAATTTTCTTGCTGTTGCGTTCGTCTGTACCATATGAACACCCTTCCACTGAGGCATAGCTTGTGTGTATATGTAATCAAATACCTTTTTCACCAGTGGGCAATGGAACCTGCATCTTTTTGTTAGAAACTCTTGAGCATAGATGCCTGATGTTCTGAACCACCAGGTGTAGGAGAAGGTTTGAAGGGGCGTTTCAATGAATAAAGAGGAGGATTGGGTTTCATATTTCTATTATCGTGTATAGTTGTGTTATTCCTATTTAGCCTTTTTTCGCTTTAGATAAGCGGGAAGCTTGGAGGGCAAACTGATCTGAATCCAACCTGAACATTTTAACAAATTCGGAGTCAGAAGACCCGTCTGACAGTGGCGTGACCTAAAGTTGGCATCTTACATTATCAAGCCTGGATGAGTTGCATCATCGTGCAACAGATTCTGTTTGTAGCACCTCGAAATGATGGTTGCAGAGACGGAATGCTTTGTTCTGCACACGAACAATGCTTGGAGGCACATTCCCGTTTCAGAAAGAGATGCGAATTGCGAGGACAGTGAATATGATGAAGGCGTGTACCAAACTACCAATTCATGATTTGCGGCTTTCGCCGGGAACATGGAATGTTTTTCTAATTTCAGTTTAATATTTCCACTCATGGAGCCGCAGGCTATGGACATTCATACACCCGCTTTGGGACTCTCGTTAAAGCAAAATGCATACTCCAATCATGCACCCATATGGTGAATATTTCTGTGGATCAACGTACATGAACATTAATGCATGATTGAAGCTGCTGTGAAATCAAATACTCGACCAGTTCTTAAGGCTGTCAATAACTGGAACTGTGAAAGTGGGGACTGAACAACAGCAGCGGAAAACGACTGTCCAGGGCGTGAGAACTTTCGCAGCACACAATCACACAAGAAACTAAGAAAATGGTGCAGTTGGCGTTTTGTTGTTACCGACACTTCATGACAAGTCAGCAACCATCCATATTATAGGTCGATTAGGTCAGCAGGCTCCATATATCCAACCCTGATAACAGGTGTACCATATTCAGTCATAAACTACCTAAAACACTAGAATTATCATAGAGCAGTTCTTTCATCAAAACCACAGCCATTTGCCAAGCAAAGTTGTTCCATTGACGCAGTCCTTAATATGTACAACCACATCGGGATACATGTGAGTTAATCTCAGTAAGCCCCATTTTTAAGGTCTTTGACAAATGCTGCTGTTGATCTGTAACCTCCTGCTCAATTACAAGCTTCCGTCCGTTCACTGTTCTGCAAGGGCAGCGAAGAGCAAGCTGCAACACCCCTCCTCTCAAGAATGCCACTTGATCAAATGGATAATGTAATTTACAGTTTACAGTGTGGAGGTTACATTGTTTCTTGCTCGCTACTCCCTCCGTTTCACAATATAAGATGTTTTAGATGTTTCACATATTATCTAGATTCGGACTAAAAGAATGGAAAGTGGATGAACACATACACTAAAACATGTCTAGATACATATGGTACAAATACGAATGTGGAAAAGGCCTAAAACATCTTATATTATGGAACGGAGGGAGTACTACCTAGAATGCTTTGGGTGTAATCTTCTATTGGCTTGTTTCGTTTGGCATTGTAGGGGGAGTCTTCCTAAATGCATGCTTTCTGCAGCGCTGGAAAATGCCATCATATAGCAAATCAAACTGCACTCCAGCTCTTTCCCGGTTTACAATGAAAAGAATGTGATCACCCTCGATGATCTTGTAATACCTGCAAATCAGTGGAACGATTAGGAAAGCACACATATAGTTTTACATGAACAAAGCACACAAAGTTGAGATATCTATAAAGTGCCCACCCAGTTTACCGTCCATTTGAATTCAGTATGGAATTTTCTCAGCATTGTTGAACAACAAATTCATGCATGTGTATTTTTTATGAGATTAAGAGAGAGATAAAAATAGCTAGTTCCAGCAACGAATCTAAAACAAGATTCTGAAATGTGGTACTAACCATATCCCAGGCTGCAAAGGATGGCAGTCAGAATCGTCTAGTACAAAACGGTTAGGATGCTCCATTGGAATGCGAGGGTGCGTCATGGAGATTGTGTTCAAAGCCCCATCATTATCTTCCCAATCTTCATCCCTGAGTATCATCAGCAAGTAGATTAATAACATGCACAAATAATGAATTATAAGTATTTTTGCAAGATAAAAAGGAACCATAAGCAGCATAAGTGCATAAGGAATAAATTTGGCTTGGAACAGAGGATTTCACCTGTATCCTTTGTAAGGTAGAGGTGCGTTCTGAGGGTGCCGCCACATACACATCTGCAGAACTCTGAGAAAGAGCATTGGGTGAACTCCAAGGACGCTTGAGGGCACTGTAATTCCAAATAGCTTCCGTGTTCTCTTTGTAGCATAACTGAAGTAGAATGTATTGGGAAAGGTCTTCAAGGTGGAGTTAAGTCTTAGCGATCCTTGGATTGTGAGGTCAGGGAGAATCCAATCTCCTGAGGAAAATGGCCCGGTATTCCCCAGCAGCAGATCAACTAAACCAGAAAACCCAACTTTCCTCCATGACATTTCAAAGTGATCAAAACCGAAATTGTAGTAATTCTTTAGCCAAGGAATGTCTAGCCAGTCATAGACAATGACACCAAGCCGGCATAGCTGAAGAAGACAAATCGATCTCATGGATCTCCCATCTTCAGCCCTGAAATTAACAGGAAGCGAAACATGATGAGAATGGTTTGGAGAAAACAATATACAATCACAATATCTTTCAAGAAGTAACATTATGAAGTTACAGTAATCTTCTGATTTCAAGGCAACACTTACAGCATGCCATCGAAGTAAGTCCTCGTGGTTCCATTAAGCGCACCTGACAAGGAAGTAAGGCTCAAAACCCAGTCTTCAGAAGTATCATGCCCAGGAAAAGCCTGATATTAGCATGTGTTAGAATTATAGCACCCATATCGATACAATATAATCATGATATATAACATCAATAACTATATTATATAATCACAAAATCTTTCTAATTAGATGCCCAAAATTTAGTGTTGGACCTTTGCCCTCAAACAATGATGTGTTTAATTCAACTAATGAGTCAAATCAAGCCTCGTGATAGCTACTTCTTCCTGCACGTCCTTAAATCTATTTAATATAGTTCAATATTAAATCTGCTGTACAGCTGATTTCTGAGTATAAAATTCACCCTATAACATTTCCTAATTTTTGGCGACATGATTTTTTCTCATGCACGATGGCTAGTTTTCGTAATAGAACAGCATGCCACCACCAAGCTGCCGGCATAAAAAGGCAACAAGCAAGACCAGCATCCCACATGCATAAAGCCAAGAGGGGACATGCAATCAAACAGAAATGTTCATTTTAGACGCAAAAGTGCACTGCAAACAACACAAGTAAAACAAAGAGAAAAGGAACAACGGATAATGGATGCTGCCTAGAAAAGTGCTTTAACAGAGGCCTGAATTAACCCAAACTTCATGCGATTGCGGTGATGCTAATTTGGGTGCTTGGAAGGTGTGCTCCTAATCACAAGAAACGCCCCCGCAGAACGCACAAGATAAGCATGAGCATTCTACCGCCACCACCGGCAAAGAGCTGTCGTTTCCAGAGTAAAAATCTGAAAATCTCCTGTTGTACCTTATCGGCGAGCATCTGATGCAGCACCCTCACAACCTGCGCACCGGCCGAGTGCCCCACGAAGTGCACCGGGTTGTGCTCGTCCCACACCGGATAATGCCCTGCGCACGATTAGAAACCCGCAAATTCAGAACTCTACATTGAAAGAAACTCATGTAGGTGATGCTCTTGTGTTGTTTGAAAAATCTTCACCTGTATCGTAGATCCTCCCGAAGCGCGTGTGGCCATATACTTGGCTGTGTTCCGTGCCGTAGTCCACCTGTCCTCCTTTGAGGTAGTAGAAGAGCTCGCGCGCCCTGCAGCCAGCCACCAGATTTCCCAACAATCAATATATTAATTTGCAACCAGAAAATCTTGTTCACAAGTAAGGAGGGATGCAAATTCAGGGCGACCAGTCGAGATCAATTAAATGCCCAACCACCAGATATGATGAAGCAAGTTTGGCATTCTTCCAATCCGACCCAACCCACCCACCTGTCGTGGATGCTGGTGAGCGACCCCAAATCCGGCACGAGGACGCGGTCGTCCTTCTTCTCGGCGCCGGCGAAGTAGGACAGGCCCCCGAGCCTCTGCGCGGACAGAAAAACAAACATCAGGCGGGCACGGATGCATGGAACGCGCCTCGCCGGCATTTCACCGAACACTGACTCGGCCACACGTACGTAGGGTACAGAGATAAACGTACCCCTTTGCCGAAGCCGAATATGCCGTGGACGAGGACGATGGGCGGGGGCGAGCCGTCGAGCACGACGGGCGCGTCGCCCCTCCGCTCGTCCTCCTCCCCGGCGGCCGCGACGTCGACGAGCGCGGGCGCGGGGCGGTGGCGTAGGAGGGGGAGCCCGGACCCCGCCGCGGCCTGCGAGATGTCCGCCGCGACGGCGCTGCTGAAGACGTAGAGGCCGAAGAGCAGGTGCACGGCCGCGCTGACCCCGAGCTCCACGAGGCCGAAGATGAACCTCGCCATCCTCCCCACCTCTCTCTCGCAGGGGCAGCGACCGAGACCAACCCGCGCGCTAGTGGGCGGCGACCCCGTTCGCCTCTCCTACTCCTCCTCTTGCCTCCCCACCCGCGGGAAGAGGAAGAGGGACAGGAGGAGGAGGAGAGCCGGTGAGTGCGCCTCCTCCGGGGGCTCAGGGCGCGCTCCGCTTTATCTCTTCTCCCCCTTCGCTTGCTTCCGTCGCTGGCAGACCGCGCGCTTGCTGTCGCCCGGCGAGGCGGAGGGGGACGTCGCGTCTCGCGGTCTCTCTCTCGTCTCTGTCGATTGCACAGCGTTGTTGTGCGTGCGATGTTCCCTTCCCCCTTGGCTTGGCTTCTTCTTCTCCGGCTAACTTTGGGGGACGAGTCATCACACGGGTTTTCCTATTTATAAACCGCGTCCGTCCTAGCGCTGAATCGGACGCGGGCGGGTGTGGAGGGCGTGGGTTCAGGCCAGGGTTGGCCGGTTGTGAATCGGACGACGGTGCGGTTCGGATCGGAGCTGGAAGCTGGCTGGGAAAGTATGGGGTCGCCTCCCCGGTTGGTTGGTGGTTGGTGGCGGCGTCTCGTCTCGTCTGCGGCAGGGTGCCGCGGCACGGGAAGCGTGGCGTGGACCGGATTGGAGCCTGCGGGGGTGGCAGGGCGGGTCCGGGGCCAACCCCGAGCGTTTACTGTTGGGGTCAGTTTTGTGGCTAGGACGCAGGGGCCGTTTTCAGTTTCCCCTTTGTGGCTGAGGCATACAGAATCTTCTCGACGAACCTGGGGTTCGGCAGCGTTACAATCCCGAATCTTCTTTCTTTTTTTTTTTCTCCTTTTTTGAAATGTTGGCTCTCCAATAAATAAGATAGAAAACGGTACAAAGATCCGAACTGCTCAATTTATTAAGAAAAACGGGGCGTAAAATTTGAACAACGGCAAGCCACGCGTAGCACCACAAACACATACAAGACGCTATAAGGCGGGACACACGACACCCACGGTCCGACCACTCGAACCTCTGCTACTCATCTGATGCACAAAGCAGGTGGAAGTGATCTCGGGTGCCCACTGACGTACATCCTTGCGAGCCACCGGTCCCGATCCGCCTCCGAAATGATGCCCCCAAGAGGGAACGCAACGCTGGAGAGCGTAGCCATCATCCGATCAATAGACCTAGGGTTTTCCCTGGAGCAAGTCAGGGAAGGTGGATGGGAGTAGTACATCGATGCCTCCAACAAGGGAGCGACACACGTAGGCGTCGCCATCGACGACTTCGAGCCGGAGTACGGCTTTCACCGGTAGTCTCACCCGCATAACCCAAAACAAGGATCCGGTCAGCCTTCTCGTCATTCCGCAGGCCCTGCCTCCACGGCCAACCACATGATACGTCTCTGACGTATCTATAATTTTTTATGTTCCATGCTTGATTATATATCAGTGCCACATATTTTTATATCATTTTAGCATGATTTATGGAACTAACCTATTAACAAGATGCCCAGTGCCAGTTCTTATTTTCTGTTGTCTTTTTATTTCAGAAAAGTTGTTCGGGGAAGTTTCTCGAAATCATCTGAAAATTTACGTGAATTATTTTCACGAAGGAACAAAGACGGAGCCATGAGGGGAGCTGCAGGGGGGGCCCACAGCCCCCCAGAAGCCACCCAGGCGCGGCCCAACCCTTGGCCGCGCCAGGGTCCCACCTGGGCGACTCCATCGCCTCCTCGAGTCGCCATTTCATCTATAAATTGCCTTCGACGCGGAAACTCTCGATATCCGATCATAAATTGAAGACGTAGAGGCCGAAGAGCAGGTGCACGGCCGCGCTGACCCCGAGCTCCACCACGCCGAAGATGAACCTCGCCATCCTCCCCCTCCCTACCTCTCGCAGGGGCAACGACCAATACCAACCCGCGCGCTAGTGGGCGGCGACCCCGTTCGCCTCTCCTACTCCTCCTCTTGCCTCGCCCACCCACGGGAAGAGGAAGAACAGGAGGAGGAGGAGGAGAGCCGGTGAGTACGCCTCCTCCAGGGGGTCGGGGTGCGCTCCGTTTTATCTCTTCTCCCTTGCTTCCGTCGCTGGCAGACCGCACGGTTGCTATTGGCCGGCGAGGCGGAGGGGGACGTCGCGTCGCGCTACGTCCCGTCTCGCGGTCTCTCTCTCGTCTGTCGATTGCACATTGTTGTTGTGCGTGCGATGTTCCCTTCCCCCTTGGCTTCTTCTTCTCCGGCTAACTTTGGGGGACGAGTCATCATACGGGTTTTCCTATTTATAAACCGCGTCCGTCCGAGCGCTGAATCGGACGCGGGCGGGTGTCGAGGGCGTGGGTGGCCGGTTGTGACATGAATCGGACGCGCGGGTGCGGTTCGGATCGGAGCTGGAAGCTGGCTGGGAAAGTATGGGGCCGCCTTCATCCCTCCGCGGTTGGTTGGTGGTTGGTGGCGGCGTCTCGTCTCGTCTCGGGTTTTGGCGTGGATGCGATGCGGCAGTGTGCCGCGGCACCGGCATGGGAAGCGTGGCGTGGACCGGATTGGGTGGGCGGCCAATGGATGGATGGAGCCTGCCTGCGGGGGTGGGGTGTCTGTTGCCGTGGCCGTGTGGGGTTGGGTCCGGGCCCAAGCCCCGAGCGTTACTGTTCGGGTCATTTTTGTGGCCGGGACACTGGGGGTCGTTTCCAGATTCTCCTTGTGGCTGGAAGTCTGTGGCGTACAGAAAATTACTTATCTAGTATAAAACATGCTCGTATTTTATCTTTTGTTACCATTTCGTAATTATGAGAACGAAAAGCAATTTCAAACCCAGTCAATTTCAACGGGACCTAGACCCAGAAAAAATAGACGCTTCTCGAGGAACCGGGATTTGGCGGCCGGATCAACAAAAGTGATACTACTAGGCTGAAAGCTTAACGCGAAATGAACCATATCTAAAAATTTAATACGATCTGGCCGCCAAACGTGCTGCCGTTTGTAGGGCCATTCAAATGCTGGCGTTTCTGTACAGCTGGGGATTAGCAGCAGAATGCTATTTAGCTAAAAAAAAACTCCAGCAAAGTCTTTTTTTTTTGCTATTTATTATGCCACGAGCATTAGATTGGAAAATAAAATTTCGGATTGACATCGCATGATTATTTTAGCTATTTATTATGCTACGGTCACTAGACGGAAAAATAAAATTACACCGTAGCTATTTATGGTACGATAAAATTGCGGATTGGGAATTCTAAAAAATAGCTAAAAAATCTGTCTAGTAATTTATTTTCCCGTCTAGCGCAGTAGCATAAATACCTAAAAAAAGAGTGAAGATGGCTCCCGAGCACTAGTGCCGGTGCACGGGTTGATGACTAGCTTTTACTAACCTTGATTGCTTGTCGGCATAGTCATCAACTTCTTTGGAGTGCATTCCCCAAATAAGGGAGTCCACCAACCTTCGAAATATAAACTACTAGTATTGATGAAAACCCGTATGCAGGTAATTTCCTTGAAATGGTTAAACTCGTAGCTTCTTATGATGAGGAGGTGGGTGCTGTTGTACTAGTTAATGCTCCACAAAATGCAAAGTATACTTCACCAACAATTCAAAAAGAACTTCTGCATATAATGGCTTGTGATGTGCAAAGATCAATCTGTAATGAAATTGGTGGTGCAAAGTTTTGTTTGCTTGTCGATGAATCAAGAGATGCATCTAGAAGAGAGCAAATGGCACTTGTTCTTCGTTTCGTTGATAAACAAGGTTTCATTCGGGAACGGTTTTTTGATCTTGTTCATGTCCAAGATACATCTTCAGCAACTCTAAAACATGAGTTAGATTTTGTTTTATCTCAACATGATTTAGATGTTCAAAATATTCGAGGACAGGGATATGATGGGGCTAGTAACATGCGCGGAGAGTGGAATGGTCTACAAGCCAAATTTATGGAAGAGTGTCCGTATGCATATTATGTTCATTGTTTTGCTCATCAACTTCAATTAGCTCTTGTTGCCGCATCGAAAGAAGTAACTGAAGTTCACAACTTTTTTGATCACCTTGCCCTTATTGTCAACACGGTTGTGTCTTCTAGCAAGAGAAATGATGAGTTGCATGCTAATCAAGTGGCTGAAATGGAACGTCTCATTGAGCTTAGTGATCTTGAAACCGGAAGAGGAGCTAACCAGATTGGAACTTTGCAGCGGCCTTGTGACACTAGATGGAGTTCTCACTATGCTTCAGTTTGTAGCCTTATAAAGCTTTATGGTCCAACATTTTTGGTCCTAAAAAGTATTGCTACTGCTAGTGGGTCAGGTTCTTCACCTTCTGCACGAGCTAAGGCTGCTGGGGCTGTTAGGTTAATGATGTCATTTGACTTCATATTTATTCTTCATGTTATGAAAGAGCTCATGGGAATAACAGACATGTTATGTAGAAAATTGCAGCAGAAATCTCAGGATATTGTCAATGCTATGAATGATGTTTCCACAACAAAGAAGTTGATACAAAGGCTAAGAGATGATGGCTGGAGCAAGCTAATTAGTGATGTCCTGTTGTTTTGCCAAAAACATCGAATTAGTGCTCCAAATATGACTGAATTCTATGTTGACTTCATCAGGTCTCGGGCAGAGAATGAGAGTACAGCCGAGCATCATTATCGATATGACATTTTTACGGTTGCAGTTGACCAACAAGCACATGAACTGAATTGCAGATTTAGCGAACAAGCAACTGAGTGTAACGCCCCAAGATCGGTACTATGCAGACTTAGCGATTTCCGCCAAATCCGCATAATAACGATCCTAAAGGACGCCCACCAGGCATAACGTGCAGGTCGCAACACACACGTTATGCGGGTGGAATTGTGATAACATTACAACAATTCTCGATGGCACCCACAAAAGAACATATATACAGCAACGACTCACAGAGTCAAGAACCAAAGATACAATACAAAGATCCAAAAGAACAGCGGAAGCGGGTAGCGTCCGGCTACGGACAAGAAACAAATTGGACTAAGAGTCCTGAAGATAAACGAAGGCACCATATCCCTGCCCAGGCCAAGCCGGAGGGATTCCCAAGCTAACGTCGTCAGACTTCAAACCTGTTGGCTGCATTGGAATAGCAGCCCCGAAGGGGTCAGTACTATAAAACAGTACTGGCAAGTAATACTCACAAGATATCAAAGCTGGAATTCCGGTGGAAGAGGGTTAGCGATTGAGGCAGCCGCAAACAACTCTATCAACTAATAGAGACACGCTACAACTTCCGTCTAACAGAGACAAGGTAAGAGAGCGCTTAAGGAACCAACTATTCTATCACCAAACAATACCCAGCCGATTGTTACTCCACGATCAACCCACGAGGAGCAACCCAAAGGCACGCACACGGTTGATCAAGTTTTAATCAGATTATTATTCATGTAATCTATCTTACTAGTCAAGTAATAGTCATCATAAGGTGCAAGTTGTCTATGATCTTTTTAGCCAGCGCATTTCACCAAGTCGTCCATAACCGCGGACACGGCTTTTCGAAAAGATTTAACCCTGCAGGGATGCACCAATGAACCCACACGCATCGAAACTCTCGCTTAGAGGTGTACCGGTGGAGGTTTCGACGCAATACTTCCCTTCTCTACAAACAAGTCCAGGGAGCCACCTAGCTAGGACTGATCCACCTTGAGAGTCCGGCCGAAGCTTCGAGGTGGGCCTAACCGTTGCGTGGACGGCTTCGGGAGGGAACACTCATACGATTGCCCCTCCTTCCACATGCGATAAACGCCACGTGCCGCAACCCTACCGTAAGTAACCACGTATCCATCATCATCTTACCTTCTCATCATCATCATCGTAATATGCGCGCAAATGGAAACACCCGAACTACTTGTGGCACCTGGACAGGTTTGAGGATCCGGTAATAGATTGCGGGGAGGCCCATAGAACTCCCACATGTGGTTAGTGCGCTCAGTCTTGGATCAGCGGAAAAGAACTCGGGTCCTAGGCGACACTAGCAGAACAAATCACCACGATTGGCCTTCCGCCGGTGCCTTATCTTTAATTAAGTTATTCCCATCGCAACAGAAAGTAAAGATTACCATTTTAGTTGAGCATAGCTACCATGTGATAAGCAAGACTAGATAAAAAGAGATAACAGACTCAAGCAAAGCACCTAAGCATGCACTACGACTCGCAAGGCCAACAAGGTAAACAAACAACAGGGTAATAGGATGTGGGGGTGTGGCTATATCATGGCTGCCAGGTAAACATGCAAAAGGGATCGTGACACAAGCATCGTGACATAAGGCTAGCAAGGAACAAAAGATAGGACGAGTAAGAGACAGAAGACAAGCAAAGATAGCAAGGGAGTATCACTTGCCTGCAATCCGGTAGAGGTAGCAGAACTTGTCGTTGCTCACATCAACTCAACGTCCTATTCCCGAAGAAGCAACAATCTCTGGACAACGGAAAAGATGCATTTTACTCTACGGCAAAAGAAGCGGCATGTTGATGACATGATGCATGACAAATTAAAGGTTGTCCAATTTTATTTCCTAACACATGGCAAATCATTTTAAATGGGATCGGTGCGCAATATAGGTGCACCGGACAAATCCCATAATTAAAGTTGGATTAATTCGACTAAATGGAGAAAAAGTGCGATGTTAATTAATGATGCATGATTTTAGAAGATACGGATATATATGGCATATAGGGGTTTAGGGTTGGGGTCACACATCGGAAACGAGGAACTTCGGATTCGGAACCGTCGTCTTCGGGTCGTAGTCGAAGTAGTCGTCGTAGTCGAAGTAGTCGAGGTAGTCGTTCATCTGGAGTCGAAGTAGTCATCCATTCGAGGTCGAAGTAGTCGAAGTAGTCGACGTCGAGGAAGTAGTCGTACTCGGGTCGTCGTCGTGGCGGACCTTGGCGTTCCGGGCTTCGGGGTCGACGGGGTCCTCGGTGGTCGGGGTACTCGGCGTCGGGGATTTGGCTTCACGGTGCTTCACGACGGGAACCGGAGAACACGTCGGGAACGGGAAACGACCGGGAAACGGGGATCGGGAACGGGAAACTGCTTCACGACGGGAAACGGGAATCGGGAAACAGATTCACGACGGGAAACGGAATCGGGAACGGCTTCACGACGGGGACGCAAATCGGGAAACTGGATTGGGGAACCGTCACGACGGGGAAACGGGAACGGAAACGGGGAGCGGCCGTCGGGAACTCGTTGGGGAAACGGGGAACACGTCACGTCGGGAACGGAGAACTCGGTCATCGGGGAACTTGACGGGGACGTGCTCGGCAGCGGGCAGCACGGAGACGTCGGGAAACGGGGGCAGCACCGGGGACCGACAAGCGCAACGGGAACACGTCGGGAAGCTCCGGGCAGCAGCAGCGACCACGGGGAGGGCACGCACAGGAGACGCGGAAGCATGACACGGACACGGAGCAAGACGTCGGGGACCACACGGGCACGAAGGCACCGTCCACAGGAGGGGAACCACAGCACGGGACAGCAGCACTCGCTCGGGGGTGGACAGACGAGCTCGACATGGGCGTGGGGTAGGAGCTCGGAAGGGGTCCTGGCCACGGGGAGGAGAAGGAGCCGATGGGAGGAGCTGGCCGGAAGGAGGAGAGGATGGAGGCGGCCGCGGGGAGGTGAGAGATGGTCGGGAGGGGAGGAGAGGTTGGACAGCTGGGCGGCGCCGGAGAGGAGGACCGGAGCAAGGCGAGGAGCACGGCCGGGAGCTCGGCTGCGGGCGGACGCGGGCGATGGGGAAGGGAGGTGGCGCAGGGTGCTGGAGGTGTGGCTCGGGGAGGCGCGGCTCGAGCTTGTGGAGGCGCGGGGAAAAGCGGCGTGGGCGGCCGGAGAGGAGTTGGCCGACGGGAGAGGAGGGAGGTGGCGTGCTGCGTGCGGGTGGAGAAAAAGAAAAAGGAGAAGCTGGGAGGAGAGGAAGAAGATAAGGTCCCAGGGACCTAAAAGAAAAGGGAAAAGGATCTATACGCGAGGTGGAAGGGCTCAAACAGAAAAAGAAAAGAAAGAAGGAGGGTGGCTGCAAGAAGGGAGGGGGTGGGAAAGAAAAACTGCCAGGGATTTCTAGGGTTTGGTCTAGGGTTTGCTTGCTGGGCTTTTGGGCCTGGCTAGCTGGGCTGCTCTCTCTCATCTAAAAATTATTTTTCCTTTGCAAAATAATTTTGGCAATTAATTTTAGAAAACGGAGACGACCGTCTCGATAAAATATTTTTCCGACAATTTTTAGAAAAATAAAATAGGGTTTAATAAAAATAATTTTGCGGTCAAAACATGCGATGCGATGATGCTGATGTCATGATGATGCAAAAATAAAATAACAAGCAAATTCTAATTTGGGGAAAAACCCCGGGCATTACACTGAGCTTCTCATTCTATGCAATAGTTTGGATCCCAGGGACTCATTTAGTTCATTAAATATTGATGATGTATGCTCTCTCGCCTCAAAGTACTACCCTGCAGATTTTACCGAGCAAGAAAGAAACAACCTGAGATGTCAACTACAGCATTATGAGCTTGACATGCCGACAAATCCAAGGTTTCAAAACCTGTCCAGTGTAGCAGATCTTTGTCATCAACTTGCGAAAACCGGGAAGTCGGTTGATTATTATTTGATTGACAGGTCATGCAATATTTTCATTCTTGTATCATGCAATATTTTCACTCTTGTATCAGTTTCTTTGATCATTTGATCAAGTATTGATTGTTTTTTCCTTGCAGATTGATTCGACTTGTTCTCACTTTACTGGTCTCAACCGCAACAACGGAACGTGCATAGAATTTTCGGTTTATAATCGATTTTGCGGTGCTGACTAAAACAAGCATAGAATTTTCATATGGGTCCGTGTTTTATGTAAAACCACTCAAGTTGTTCAGAAAAAACACGTTCATCTGAATATTATTTTCAAAAATTAAGGTAGGGAGGTCTCCCTACCTTGCTCTACTGGGAGCTCCGCCATGCTGAAGTCACCCACAAATGTAGAGACGTGCAAGAAGAACCGGATCATACACGGAAAACTGAGGTGACACATGGATGGAGATTGGACAATACCATATATGATGTTCCGAGTAAAAAGATAGCGCATATTGATAAGAATATATAAGTATTTCCATGAGCAGAAAAATTACCCTTCCCTTCAAGCTTGTGTGTGATCGCAATAAAAATTCTGGACAACATAGATGGAGGAAGGTGGGTTGTGTGTGTTTGTTGGGGGGGGGGGGGGGGGGGTCATGCAAACAAAATGCAACAATGTTTCCGGTGCTTATGATCAAATCAAGAATTGACACGTGAGTGGCATTGAGTGAAAGACATGGTAGTCTTCCAAGCTTCGTATCTTTTAAAGACGATGTATGCCAACAAACCTTTCCATTTGACACATCATTGTCCGAGCATGCATCAATGCCCCAAGTGGAAAGATCTCATTGTTTCACTCAAACTCCAAAAGGAGTTGTTTCACACAAACTCCAAACGGAGAGTGAGGACTCCCGAAAAGAAACATGAGCTCAACAATCAATCTCTATGAAGAGGTCACCCCAAGTAGGGGAAGTTGATTGGTTCACCCAAAGGGAAGAAGGAATTCCAAAGAGACCTTGAAGCCTGATCGAGGCTTCATCACTAGCATTGCAAATAATCATTCAAAGAAGTGATAACCGTCAATGGTGTGCTAATAAGAAGAGATGAGAGGGAATAAGAAACGTGAACGCTTCAAAAGCTTCATGGAGCTCAAGGCAACAAAAGTGGAGATCAAGGCAAACAAAATAGTGATCAAGACAAAGGAAATGGACCTCAAATTTCCCCGAAAGGAGGGCAATGACGACCGAACTGAGCATCATGGATGACGTGACGAGTGCTTGGTATGAAAAAAGAAGGCCAAAATCATGTTTCGAGAAGATAAATTATAAAACGTAACTGATATGAAGTACAAAGTGTGTGTTTTGTCATCATGATGAGACAATCAAACTCTTATTTTTTGCGTTGCAAATTTGCCCTTCATAGGCTTTGGAATTTAACTCCCTAAAAAAAGGCTTTGGAATTTAACAGTTTCATCATTATTACTTGTTTTTTATGAACCTGTTGTGACTGTGTGCATTTTCATTATGCAGAGGTCGGTGTACTGCTCGAACGTTTTGAGTAATAAAGCATCCTTTATCAAGAAAAAAGTTGTGTTCGTTTTTTCTTTTCTGGAACTCGAATCCTTCACGAGTTAGAAACATGCAATATTAATAGAAGATATTTGGCTGCGTTGTAATTGTGGTTGTGGTGCAATGTCTTGCTAGCGCAAAGAGAAGCTTGTGTTTGAAATTTCGTCTCTCTCTGTCTCTATATAGCACAGACCTCACCGGACAGCTAGCTAGCTTCGCGAATTCATTTCCTACAGAAACAGTAGGTGGTTTGTTTGTTTGCTTTCTTTTCTGTGTGGATACCGTGACGAACGGGGACCATGCATGGTATTCTCTGGAAAGATCGAAATCAATACCAGGGCCCAAGACTGAGTCCACTTTCTCACAGCAGACAGGACTCCCCGTTGGCTCCGTGAAATGCCCTCGAAGCTTCGACTCTATATGCTGTTAAGTTCGTAAGCTCAGATGGTATAAACCGTTTTATCCGGTGATTTAAGATAGTTTAGACAATTAATAGACGTGGACTAGGTGTAATACTAAGATGGCCAGGAGCGGGAGAGCTGAGTGGTCGTCCACTATCCAGTCGTACGTGGGCGTGCGACGCAAGGTTTTTAATTTTATTTTCTAACAAGAACCTGAACGTTGTCAAGAATCAGACTCACGGTGGCTTAATTAGCTATGATCCTCTTGATAATATCTCCCAACACCTTCGTCGCCTGTAGCATTCATTCATTAATCTTGACGGGCCGTCGATCCTGGTTTCTGCCATCCTATTTTGTCTTTGTCAGAGTTATTGGTATTGGCTCAGCTGTGATCAGCAACTCAGAAAGTCAGCACGGTACTGCTCTTTTCTTCTGGATTTTGGCGGTGTGGTGGCATGGGGTCCTCCGACATGATCCTCCCGACGGCAACAGCTAACTGCGGTTTAAAGTTCCCTCTTCATTTGGGCCGGCCATTCTGATGCAAGTTCATACTTCCCTGTAGTTATACTATACTCCATCCGTTATTGAAGAAAAAGGTATAAATTTTGATCGAAGTCAAAGAACGGTAAAGATTAAGCATGTTTAAGAAAAAATTTAATATTTACATTACTAAATCAATATCATTAAATATACCGAGATTTTTTTTTATAGTGGGTGGCGTCCAAATCACAATCCGTTTTTAAAGTTGTGCTAGTCGTGTTGAGATGTTCAAAACTAGATCTCATGTTAATATGTTTCGACAAACTTGTTGAATTTATATTTTACACCGCCTACCGCTTCAATGATGTTTCGCCTTCCAATGCACCACGTTTTGATGTCCTGCCATGAGATTTTGTTTTGCATTGTCTTCCGCTGCACTTGTGTTATGCCTTACGATGCATTACGATTTGATATCCTGCCATGAACATCTATTTTGCAGTGTCTTCCGATATTATGATGTCCTGCCTTTGAACGGGTCACAACCCGCAGTACACACTACAACAAACGTATCTGCCCTATATTAGGCTCGACTAGCAATGTACCCCCTTCAAGATCTATATGAATTCTTTCACGCTGAAAGCACCACTGCGGAGCGTACCACAAAATACACTCTACAAAATATTACACGAAAATGACCAATGTACTGCGTTAGGATTAGTGCCTATATTTTGCATTGGTTTTCTGGTTACACACGTGTGCGAGCCGGTAATTCCAACGAAATTGATTCTCCATCGCCACGTGACATCCACAAAACGGCCCGTCGGTACGCCCTACGCGCGACCTGCCCTCTGCCCTGGAGGGCATCCTCGCAGTCACCCTCATTTTTATATTATATCTACATAGCATTATTGTTGCCAACAATATTTTTGCAAGCTCGATCAAATTTTAGATTGCTTGACTTATCAGAAAAAACAATACTCCTTTGTTTTGGTTTTAGAGACAGAGATAGTAACTCGCGTGCATCTTGGTTCTACCGATGGCAATGGGTACCCATTACCCACCTACCCTACGGGTTTTTACCCTGTAGGGTGAGGGTTTGGTAAAAGGAAATTACCCATGGGTATGCAAATGGTAAAATGTGTGTACCCAGTGGGTATAGTGGGTGCGGGTGTGGTATAGCAGAACCCATACCCACATACCCACGTACCCAGTTTGTTTTGCATATGAAACGAGAATTTCTCTAGAAAAACATAATTTTCAAAATTTAATACCTAGAGCAAACGAGACAAGTGCTAAATTTACAGTCAATTTAGTTTAACCCTAAGACTAATTAGGTTTTACTTTATCCCACCCCGCCGTCAGGCCCGCCGCGTCTAAGTCAACTCATGACACGACGCCCCGGCCAATCGCCCACGCCTCCTATCGCTTCATCTCCTGCATCATGGACGTCCCGACGCCCCGCATGATCGATCTCATCACCCAGGATCGAATTAGTGAATAAATAATCCTACATGTCATTGTTTTTATTATATGTTATGTTGTTAATATTACCTCGTTAAGTTGTTGGGTGGGTTTACCCATGGGTTTTTAATACCCTACGGATGCAGGTATGGTATCAAATCTATACCCAGATGCGGGTACGGGTGTGGGTGCGGGTAAGATACGTAGGACGCGGGTGCGGGTTTAGTTAAGCTATACCCATACCCAATGGAGACGGGTTTGGTTAAGCTATACCCATACCCAATGGAGACGGGTGCCATTTGTACTTGGTTCTAGCTATATCTAGGAGCAGCGTGCTCTAATAATCTAATCTTTTGTTGGAGGAACTTCTGATAATCTGACGTGTCCATGTGTCATGCTTGTGCTACGGGACAAACACGCCACAGTTGGCCGGTGCCCTACCACTGCCCCTGCCGGGGGGCATCCTAGCCCAAATAGTATACTGGAGTTTTCTCAACAGTTATGCCTAAAAGATCAATCTGGTAAATTTGCTAGGAGTTGCCTGTAGAGGAATCACCACTAGCCACTAGACACCCTTAAGCTAATTCATGCGTATACTCCTACCGGTCTATTAGGCTAACAATCTCATTCATGCCGGTGTGGCTAGAAGCAGATGATGGACCTTGACAAACTTATGTCAATGAGAAAATACTTATGGGAGGGTGGGAAATTTTCTAAGAAACAAAGAACCATGGACTCTTATACAGTTGTTCCTGCATAAAAAGAGTGATGATAGTAGGCGACGGTGTAAGAACTGAGTTTTGGGGCAAATGCCTAGTGTACAGATATACCCTTGAATAGAAATTGTCAGTGCTTTTTTATTTATTTACAGTGATTAGGAAGTATCTGCAGCAGCTGAGATGTCTGATGGGAGGTGGAACTTGAGATTGTATAATCACTTTACGGATATCCTTTCTGAAGTAGCCACATCCCAGTGAAGCGGTTGCCTGGAATCCAAATCATGCATGGCTTGTTGCCATGTTGTGGTGGACCGGTGGAGAATGAATATTGTTGCTCTCCTAGTTGCTACCACTTCTGGAGCTTTGTGCAGTGCTGCGCGACCATGCATGTTGGTATGTCGCCGTCGATGCAAGAAACTAATACTGATCATGGATTAGACCAGTGACCGGAACAACCGAACACGTTAGGAACCTCAGCCGAATAAAATTGGCACAAGATGAAGCTAGCTAGGTTATGCTAGCTAGTAGCCAAACCAATGCAAATGTCCAATTCGACTGATATGTGATAGCACCAAGCCACCAATTAATCAACATAGATAAGTGTTCTCCCCGTTGGCAGTCAAACCAGTTCGACAAATAATTTTTCCGAGAAATATACTGCCATTGTCAGGTATGCATACATGGTCTTATGTGCTCCAGATCGAGGCCAAAGTATATATTGTTCGATTTCGAAACGACGAGCGAGTTGCAAATCATATATAGGGATCGACCCTACACACGTGTGATGGTCGATTGTTTTCTTCCGTCTTATCGGGATCGAGATGGAGAAATATGCAAGTGTGCAGTCCGCGTCACAAATTTATTATTGTCTGGTCCACCTACAAGGTCTTCTTTGTTTCTTTCCTCTCCGAACTGTCTGGAAGGAGTACGTGCTTTTGTGTGCAAGAAATTTGTTGTGTGGTAGTGCAAGCAACACATTTGTGTTCACTCATGGCCATGGACGGCTTTGGACCCACTCAAATCATATCGGCACTTCATATTGTTAGACTTGTAATACGTTTTATCATATGCTTTACGTGTAAGGTATGGAGTAGTATTCCAACCAAAATAGATGGGCTTTTCATCAGCATGTTAACACGCACCCGATCCCTCGAGAGGGGTACGATCGTTTCCCCAAAACCTACATGGTATCAGAGCAGGTCTCTTCCCTGACCTAGCCGCCGCTACCCAAAAAAAAAAAAAAAAAACCTACGACCAAAAAGCTCAGATCGAACCTTGCTGCCACCGCCATGTCGTCGTCCTCCTCCACGGCGACTGTGCTTGCCGCCGCCCTCGGTTCCCCTCCCACCCAACTCCTCACCCGGACCAATTTCTTGTTCTGGAAAGCCCTTGTGCTCCCTCCTCTTCGAGGAGCACAGGTGATTGGCTTGCTTGACGGCACCGACGTCGCGCCTGCTAAAACTTTGGAGGTGGATGATGGAGACAAGAAGAAGACCGTGACGAATCCTGACTACTCCGCGTGGATAGTTCGGGACCAGCAGGTGCTAGGGTGGATCCTTAACTCCCTCTCACCGGAGATGCTCGCCCATGTCCTTGAGCACTCATCCACTGCTGAAGTCTGGGGCACGATTACTGCCATGTGCACCTCTGCATCGAGGTCCAAAGTCACACATCTGCGGACTGCCCTCAACAAGACCAAGAAGAAGAAGATGACGGCCGCGGAGTACTTCACCAAGATGAAGGGGTTCTATTCAGAGCTCGCCGCCGCCGGAAAACCGATCGATGAAGATGAACTCGTTGGATACATCCTCAACGGGCTGGACAGCTCGTACAACTCCGTTGTTGCTGCTGTTAATGGTCAGCAAGGCACCACTCTTGATGATCTTTTCGCTCAAATCTCTGCCCATGACATGTGCCGTGAGATGCTCTTTGATGAAGAGGAAATTGCTGCACCCCCTGAAGTCTTCACCTCCTCGGCTCACCTTGCCCACCGTGACAGTGGGTGGTCGGGTGATCGTGGATGTCGTGATGGAGGCCACCGCGATGATGGTGGCCAAACCAGTGACCGGAACAACCGAACACGTTAGGAACCTCAGCCGAATAAAATTGGCACAAGATGAAGCTAGCTAGGTTATGCTAGCTAGTAGCCAAACCAATGCAAATGTCCAATTCGACTGATATGTGATAGCACCAAGCCACCAATTAATCAACATAGATAAGTGTTCTCCCCGTTGGCAGTCAAACCAGTTCAACAAATAATTTTTCCGAGAAATATACTGCCATTGTCAGGTATGCATACATGGTCTTATGTGCTCCAGATCGAGGCCAAAAGTATTGTTCGACTTCGAAACGACGAGCGAGTTGCAAATCGTATATAGGGATCGACCCTACACACGTGTGATGGTCGATTGTTTCTTCCGTCTTATCGGGATCGAGATGGAGAAATATGCAAGTGTGCAGTCCGCGTCACAAATTTATTAGTGTCTGGTCCACCTACAAGGTCTTCTTTGTTTCTTTCCTCTCCGAACTGTCTGGAAGGAGTACGTGCTTTTGTGTGCAAGAAATTTGTTGTGTGGTAGTGCAAGCAACACATTTGTGTTCACTCATGGCCATGGACGGCTTTGGACCCACTCAAATCATATCGGCACTTCATATTGTTAGACTTGTAATACGTTTTATCATATGCTTTACGTATAAGGTATGGAGTAGTATTCCAACCAAAATACACCTCCTGTACTTGCCACGTGATGGGCTTTTCATCACCATGTTAACACGCACCCGATCCCTCGAGAGGGGTACAATCGTTTCCCCAAAACCTACATGGTATCAGAGCAGGCCTCTTCCCTGACCTAGCCGCCGCTACCCCCCAAAAAACAAAAACCTACGACCAAAAAGCCCAGATCGAACCTTGCTGCCGCCGCCGCCATGTCGTCGTCCTCCTCCACGGCGACTGTGCTTGCCGCCGCCCTCGGTTCTCCTCCCACCCAACTCCTCACCCGGACCAATTTCTTGTCTTGGAAAGCCCTTGTGCTCCCTCCTCTTCGAGGAGCACAGGTGATTGGCTTGCTTGACGGCACCGACGTCGCGCCTGCTAAAACTTTGGAGGTGGATGATGGAGACAAGAAGAAGACCGTGACGAATCCTGACTACTCCGCGTGGATAGTTCGGGGCCAGCAGGTGCTAGGGTGGATCCTTAACTCCCTCTCACCGGAGATGCTCGCCCATGTCCTTGAGCACTCATCCACTGCTGAAGTCTGGGGCACGATTACTGCCATGTGCACCTCTGCATTGAGGTCCAAAGTCACACATCTGCGGACTGCCCTCAACAAGACCAAGAAGAAGAAGATGACGGCCGCGGAGTACTTCACCAAGATGAAGGGGTTCTATTCAGAGCTCGTCGCCGCCGGAAAACCGATCGATGAAGATGAACTCGTTGGATACATCCTCAACGGGCTGGACAGCTCGTACAACTCCGTTGTTGCTGCTGTTAATGGTCAGCAAGGCACCACTCTTGATGATCTTTTCGCTCAAATCTCTGCCCATGACATGTGCCGTGAGATGCTCTTTGATGAAGAGGAAATTGCTGCACCCCCTGAAGTCTTCACCTCCTCGGCTCACCTTGCCCACCGTGACAGTGGGTGGTCGGGTGATCGTGGACGTCGTGATGGAGGTCACCGTGATGATGGTGGCCAGTGGCGTTCTCGTGATGGGGGACGCCGCGATGCAGGCCGTCGTGATGGAGGTGGAAGCCGCCGTGACGGTGGCAATGGAGGCTGCCGTGATGGAGGAGGTGGCCGACGTGATGATGGTGGGCAGGGACCTCGCCGCAATCGTGTCCTTACCCCATACGTTAATGTTGACTGTCAAATCTGCAAGCTCCACGGTCACCCTGCAAGTGAATTCTTGTGGCGCTATCAAGACCGTGATGGATCAGATGATTATGAGCATGAAGAAAAGGCTGCCCACATTGCTTCCTATGGAGTGGATACCAACTGGTATCCAGACACCGGTGCATCAAACCACATCACGGGAGAGTTGAGCAAGCTCTCCACCCATGACAAGTACAAGGGACGTGATCGCGTCCACACTGCTGATGGAAACGGTGTGCAAATAAGTCACATTGGTCACTCAATATTGCGCACTCCACATGTTTCTTTACAACTTAAAAATGTCCTTCATGTTCCTAGTGCTACCACAAATCTTTTATCTGTTCACAAGCTTACTCTTGATAATAATGTCTTTCTTGAATTTCACCCATATTTCTTTTTGATAAAGGATCAGGCAACAAGGATAATTCTGTTTAAAGGCCCATGTCATGGTGGTCTCTACCCGCTAGTGCCTTTCTCTACCGGGTCTTCCAAGCATGCTTTCGTTACAATAAAGCCGTCATCATCTACTTGGCACCGTCGTTTAGGAAATCCCTCGTCTTTTGTGGTTCGACAAGTTCTTAGAAACAATAATATTTCTTATTCACCTGAAAGAAGTCCTTACATTGTGATCCTTGCCAGTTAGCTAAAAGTCATCAGTTGCCATATCCTGTCTCTACTAGTGTTTCCACTGTTCCATTGGAACAAGTGTTTTCTGATGTATGGGGTCCAACACCCGAGTCTGTTGGCAAACACTCATATTATGTAAGCTTTATCGATGATTTCAGTAAATTTACTTGGATCTATTTGCTCAAAAAGCGTTCTGATATCTATCAAGTTTTTCTCAATTTTCAATAACTTGTTGAGCGCAAATTTGATAAGAAAATAATTACTATGCAAACTGATTGGGGTGGTGAATATGAAAAACTCAACAGTTTCTTTCAAAAAAAATGGTATTACTCATCATATTTCTTGCCCACATGCCCATCAACAAAATGGCTCCGTTGAACGCAAACATCGTCACATTGTCGAAGTTGGGCTTGCCTTGCTTGCTAATGCATCCATGCCTCTTAAGTTTTGGGATGAAGCTTTTCTCACCGCCACCTTCCTTATAAATTTGCTTCCAAGTAAAGTTATAAATCATGCTAAACCTGTTGAACGTCTACTCCATATTAAGCCCAACTATGAGTCTCTATGAGTTTTTGGTTGTGCTTGTTGGCCCAATCTTCGTCCCTACAACAAAAGAAAACTCGCTTTTCGTTCTACACGGTGTGTTTTTCTGGGATATAGCCCTCTCCACAAAGGAGTCAAGTGCTTAGAGGTTTCTACCGGTCGTATCTATATCTCCAGAGATGTTGTTTTCGATGAGAGTGTCTTTCCTTTTGCCTCTCTCCATCCAAATGCCGGTGCTCGCCTTCGCAAGGACATACTTCTCTTGCCTTCACATTCGTCTTCCACATCATCAAATCTTGGGGATGAACATATTGATGACTATATGACTTTGCCTATTATACCAGTTGTTACTAATACTCATGATGCTGCAGAAAATAGTGTGCCAGCAGATGCTCATATGAAGCAGCAGGAATCAGAAAAAAATTCGATGCAAAACAGTGCAGACACAGAGCAAAACAGAGCTCAAAATCATGCAGAAAACGACAGGGGGCATCGCTGGATATGCCCTGATCCCGGTGCAGATTCTGCTCCAACTAATGATTACGTTGATCCCGAGGATGATACAGAGGAATATTCCTCAGCAGCTGCGTCACCTGGGCGGGACTCCTCGCCTCGGTCTTCCTCCGGTGATGCCAACGACTCGACGCCCGTCACGTCACGCTCACGGACCCCGCCGCGGTCCCTTTCGCGTGATGCCGAACAGGAGGACGCCACGCCGCCCCATTCTACCGTGTCTGCGCATGTGGAGGATGACGTCGAGGAGGCCACGCCCGCCTCGTCTCATGTTTGTTCTGCCAGCTCCGGTGGATCCTTTGTGGCAGGATCCGCTGTGGGCACTCCTACACCAACACTTACTCCACCGCCTCCTCCTCCGCCTGAACTACGTACATGCCTCCAAAAAGGTATTAGTCATCCAAAAACGTACACTGATGGAACTGTTCGCTGGTGTTTTTTTTACATCTACAGGTGAACCAAGTACGCTCTCCGAGGCCTTAGAGGATGATCGGTGGCACAACGCAATGGATGAAGAATACAATGCTCTCATGCAAAATAAAACATGGCACCTTGTTCCTCCACATCATACCAAGAACCTCATTGACAGCAAGTGGGTGTATCGTGTGAAGAAACGTGCAGACGGTACCATTGACAGGTATAAGGCACGTCTTGTTGCGAAGGGATTCAAGCAACGGTATGGTGTAGATTATGAAGATACCTTCAGCCCTGTTGTTAAAACGGCGACTATCCGAATTGTTCTGTCAGTTGCTGTTTCCAGAGGTTGGAGTCCGCGGCAGCTAGATGTTAAGAACGCATTTCTCCATGGCGTTCTAGAAGAGGAAGTTTACATGCGGCAACCCCCAGGGTTTGAAAATCCTCAAACTCCTCATTATATATGCAAGCTTGATAAAGCATTATATGGTCTTAAGCAAGCCCCTCGAGCATGGTATTCTAGACTCAGTTCCAAGTTGCAGCAACTCGGTTTTACTCCCTCAAAAGCAGATACTTCTCCTTTTCTCTATAACAAGTCTAATATCATGATATTTGTTCTAATCTATGTTGATGATATTATTGTCACAAGCTCATCTGATAAAGCTATTTCTGCACTTCTCAATGACCTTAATGATGACTTTGCTCTCAAGGATTTGGGAGATCTACACTTCTTCTTGGGCATTGAAGTAAAGAAGACTCAACATGGTTTGCTGCTTACTCAAGAAAAATATGCAACTGATCTTCTTGTTAAAGTCGGTATGACAAAGTGCACATCCTCTCCTACACCTTTATCCTCCACTGAAAAATTATCTTTGACCGAGGGAACTCCTCTTGGTCCTGATGATAGTACACACTACAGAAGCATTGTAGGCGCATTGCAATATTTGACGTTGACAAGACCTGATATTTCCTTCTCAGTTAACAAAGTTTGCCAATATTTGCATGCTCCTACAACTGCTTATTGGACAGCTGCCAAAAGGATTTTACGTTATGTTCAAGGCACTTTACATGTTGGGTTGACATTCCAGAAAACCTCATCTAGTTTGCTTAGTGCTTTCTCAGATGCAGATTGGGCAGGTTGTCTTGATGATAGAAGATCTACTGGAGGGTTTGCCATATTCCTTGGACCAAATTTGGTATCCTGGAGTGCACGAAAACAGAAAACAGTCTCACGGTCTAGCACTGAAGCTGAATATAAAGCTCTGGCAAATGCTACAGATGAGTTGATATGGGTTGAAGCTGTTCTTGGTGAACTTGGTGTCATACTAAAAGACAAACCATGTCCATGGTGTGATAACTTGGATGCTACATATTTATCTGCTAATCCTATTTTCCATGCCAGGACCAAGCATATTGAAATAGACTACCACTTCGTGAGAGAAAGGGTTGCTAATAAACAACTTGATATCAAGTTCATTTCTACTAAAGATCAAGCTGCTATGGGTTTACAAAAGCTTTGCCAGTCAAGAGTTTACATGAGTTTATGCGTAATCTCAACCTTTCTGAAGGTTGTGATTAAGGGAGGCTGTTAGACTTGTAATACGTTTTATCATATGCTTTACGTATAAGGTATGGAGTAGTACTCCAACCAAAATACGCCTCCTGTACTTGCCACGTGATGGGCTTTTCATCACCATATTAACACGCACTCGATCCCCCGAGAGGGGTACGATCGTTTCCCCAAAACCTACACATATAAACCACTATTAGCTTGCGCTAGCTTCTACGTATATGCTTCACAAGGGGAGTGATGTTTCTACTCCCGACCTTATATGCTCCTGTCTGAATAAAAAGATTTTTTATATATAAAAAGATTTCAAAATATTCTGAAAGCAGTTGATGATGAATATATATGGTTTTTTCTAAATATGTGCCAAGTTTTATGATGAAATAACATGTTTGGTGATCTATGCGGGGAAAAAAGAATTCAGTGTTGTAAGAAAATAATTTTTTTATTCTCATTTTGCCACTGATTTGTTAATTTTACATAGAGCATCACAAATACCTTTTCACTACGAAATTTAGTAAGTACTAGCAAAATCAGAGTTTATCGTCTCCGTGCTGAGTCATTGCTGCGTGATCCATGTGGATGTAGCACGAATGCATATGCATGCGTCTCAACAAAGCAATTGCGTTCGACGGAAAAGCAAACACGTCCCATGCTGCTGCATGAGTGCATGACTACGCATGCACATATCATCTCGTCCTACGTATACTCTACTAGGATCGAAAACAATATCAGTTTCCCACGTGTAGTAGCTAGTACCGAATTGCAGTCGATGCTTGGTGGAAATGATCAACTACTAGATAGACATATACGGACGGACCGAATTTCAGGCAGCTAGCGCTTGATCGGGCTCGTGGTGCAAGTTGGAGAAGGTGCTCGATCGGGCACGTGGTGCACGCGCGGCCGACCGGTCCTCCTTTCTTTAACGGAGACGTAGATATGTAGTCGAGTCGGAGCGCGTCATACGTACAACGGGTAGCCGGGCAACGTGGCCGGCTCAAACGTACGCCTTGACGATATCTCTCCTTGTCTAAATATGCATCGGTTCGTAATTTACAATTGCCGATAGTTTCACCCTGTTACTGTCACATTGACGAGAAATTTTAGCATGCATCCGGCAGCAGTATGTTGACTACCACTAAGAAATTCGATCTTCTTGATAATCTACCACTTTTTTCACCCGTAGCAATCGCTCATTAATTGACTCTGACGGGCCGTCCGTCGATCTTGGTTTCAGCCATCCTTTTTTTGTCAGCACGGCGCTAAAGAGCTCAACCGTGATCAGCATTCAGCAACTCAGAAAGTCCGCACGGCACTGCTCTCTTTTCTTCCAGATCGATTTTGGCGGTGACGTGCTTGGGGGTTCCTCCGACATGAATGATCCTCCTGACGGCAACAGCTAATTAACCGCGGTTTTAAGTTCCCTCTTCATCGCGTCGGGCCGGCCGTTCTGATGCAAGTAGACACTGTACTCCAGTACTACTGAGTAGCTGCGTGCAACTTCGTTGTAGCGTTTAAATACGAGTGGCTTCTTCTCATCTTTTTAGCAGCAGCTTCTGATAATCTCATGTGTCGATGTGTCATCCGTGTGCTACGGGACAAACGCGCCACAGTTCTTTTCTTAACAAGGAAAGCTCCTCGAAAGATCGAAGGCTGCATCGAGTATTTCATAGTTTCGGTACAGAAAAGACCCTTACCATCAAATTTTTAGTCACTTCCAGGTGAATCCCGACTTTTTTTTTGAAACAAGGCAAAAGGCATGCCATTTTTATTGATTATGATTAGGAAGAAAGTGTTATAGAGGTCTTACCAAACGTGGTCAAGACCACGGCTAAATAGAACGATCACTCTCGCGGCATTACATTACTAAGCGCTTTGACACCGGCGAGGCACCACACCGCCGCCTCTTCCTTAATTTTCGACACTACGATTGGCGCGGTGGAGGTGTGGTTTCGGAATACCCTAGCCTTTCTTTCCTTCCAAACTCCCCACGAGACAACCATGCCAAGAGTAGCCGTCGCTTTCCGGTGAGGTCCTCTCTTGTGGATCATCTCGTGCCACCATTCCACCATTCCTTCACGGATTGGGCAAGGTGCCACTCTCTCGGCATCACATCATGAATCCCTAGCCACGTCTTCAAGGAGTCCCAAATCCGAATGGTGAAGCAACATTTGTAGAGGAGGTGGTCGGCTGACTCTTGCACTTGGTTGCAAAGCTTACATAGCCCGCAATTTTTCCATCCCATCCTCTCGAGTCTACCGACCGTCCACACTCGGTTTTGGAGGATTAACCAAGCAAAGATCTTACACTTTGGGGGAGCCCATGGTTTCCAGACCAAGATGGGCATCAAGTAGCCATCCCCACCTTATGGCCGCATCACATGGCAGTGACACAAAGTCAACCGACTTGAGTCAGAGGATGAGCCGTTCGTAGGTAACGTATGTCTCGGTTAACGAAGGTGTATATCAATGCATACAAGGCCTCGTCTTCCCAGATGGAGTCCAAAGAACTGTTCGACTTCGACCAGAATGAGGAGCAAGTTCCAATTCATGCATAGGGTCGAGCGGTCGACCCTATACCGTCGTACGCATACATAGTGGCTGATCGTTTCTTCTCTCTTATCTAGACGGACGGAGATGTGGAAATCTGAAAGTGTGCAGTCCACCTATTGTCTTTTTTTGAAGACTCTCCGAACTGTCTGGAATACATGGTGTCGTATCGTGCAAGGTGTACGTGGTAGTACGTGCGGCAACCAGGGGCAGAGCTCCTAGTAGGGCAAGGTAGGACCGATTTCCTAAGTGAAAAGAGGGAGTATGTCTAGTCTAATAAAAAAATCAACTCTTTCTCTTCGCAATAGCTAAATCTATATATAACAAAACCGAACTCTGAATAATATTTCAGGTTGGAGTATTTAAGTAGGACTTGAGAGTATTTTGGCCAACTTATGGGGAGGCCGCAATCAGCTTCAGTTATATAATGAATTATGTTTTACGATACTTTGAACTAGGTAATATGCCCATGCGTTGCAACGGGAGTATGCATATTGTATTAGGTTAATCTATAACTGTGTGTCCATCATTTGTACATCCGTATGTATTTGTCAAAACCAATAAGTCTACTTCTATGCAATCTCATAAGACAAGACCACCAAATTGCTCTCCTTGCGACCAAGTAATCGACCAATGAAAGTACAAGCTGCATTTGAATAACTACATGGCTCACTGCTCCTCAATTCGATATAAGGTATATTGCAAAAGGATTTATCACAAATAAATCCTCACCTTATGTCCACATACATTTGTAAGACATGCATTCTGCCGTGATGAATTCAGGCTTTAAGGCCCTTCTCAATTTGATACAAGGTATTCAATTATATATACATAATCTATAATAAATTAAGACCATAAACATGATTACTTCGTCAACGGCATTGTTCACCTATTTTTGAACACTTGCCACTCTAAAATCTCATATGCGATCCACACAGACGATTCCGATACATGAAAAACATGAGTGCCTAGAAAAAGCTCATTGAGCCTACACGCACAAGTAATAGAACTATAATGAATTTCGTCAAGAATATATGATTTTTATGGCTTGTTGCACAACCATTATAATAGAAACTACAGAAGCAACCATTAAAATAGAAAGAAATTCTAGTAGCTCCCTATAAGCGATGCAAATGTGCCTTACAATCATCAATTTGTACAGCAGTGTAGAGCTAGGAGGCTTTCTGAGTTTCTGTTGCCAGAAAAACTTACAAAAGAGAAAATGAAATAACAAAAATTGAGTAGATAAGGAGCATCATATCATAGTTTCATCAGTTAAAGAATTCATCCCAGATGAGCTATATAAAAAAATTTAAAGGACGATAAGTATATGCGCAACAACTCAAAGAGAATTGAATAAAACTCGATGATTATTTAAACAGAATGTGCAATAGAGTATAATCATAGGAAAGTACAAGGGTGTAAACGAATGTAAGAAATTGGAGAACTTACTAATTGTGATGGATAAACTATATGTAGAAGATCAGAAAATCAATAGTATGTACAAATGTAGACTTTGTCTTGCGACGTGCTCAAAGAAACTGCATTATATATTTTATTTCCCTTTGTAAGTTTGCAATCTCTGTAACCAAGTAGAGAAATTGTGTTAAACATGTTCAGGCAATGAGGGTGACGACGATTAACTCTGAATTTCATTCTTTTTGCAATCTTTGTATTAACTATTATACAGATAGTGCAAGCATCACAAACCAACTTGACTCGCATCGATGTGACAATTTGGTGTTGATGTTTATGAACAATATATAGGTACATATACATGGGCGACTGGTTGGCGGCATATCTAGGATTTAATTTAGACAGGAGCGAGTGGTTGGCAGCATATCTAGAGAACCAGAAACCATGCTTGTAACTACACGAAGGGAGCACATGTTAAACAAAATATACTAAAGCTTAGAATAATTTTTGCTCACTGAGTTATCATAATCACCACTACTTCAAGAAGCTTGCTCAATTATTGGCATTCCACTGTATTACCAGTAGGCCCTTTTAGATAATTTGGAATCAACCTCCCAGAAATTATATTCCACTGAATTGATAAAGCTGCCACACAAGAACTGGATCTTCATGGTAGTCCCACCTAAACAAGTTGGGGTAGGCTAGAGTTGAAACCCATAAGATCTCGAAACCAAGTCATCGTTCTGGCACATGGATAGCTAACTTCCACGCACACCTGTCCATGTCTAGTTCTTTAGCGATGTTCCAATCCTTCAGGTCTCTCTTAACGGACTCATCCCATGTCAAGTTTGGTCTACCACGACCCCTCTTAACATTTTCAGCCCGCTTTATCCTTCCAATATGCACCGCCGCTTCTGGAGGCCTACGTTATATATGTCCAAACCATATTAGATGGTGTTGGACAAGCTTCTCTTCAATCGGTGCTATGCCAACTCTTTCACGTATATCATCATTCCGGACCCGGTCCTTTCTTGTGTGGCCACATATCCATCTCAACATGCGCATCTCTGCTACACCTAGTTTTTGGATATATCGCCTCTTGGTTGGCCAACATTCTGCGCCATACAACATCGCAGGACGGATCGTCGTCCTATAGAACCTGCCTTTTAGCTTTTGTGGCACTCTCCTGTCACAGAGGACGCCAGAAGCTTGGCGCCACTTCATCCAACCAGCCTTGATCCGATGGCTCACATCTTCGTCGATATCACCATCCTTCTGCAACATAGACCCCAAATATCGAAAGGTGTCTTTCTCAGGTACCACCTGCCCATCAAGACTAACCTCTTCCTCCTCCTCCTGCCTAGTAGTACTAAAACTGCACCTCATGTACTCAGTTTTAGTTCTACTAAGCCTAAAGCCTTTCGATTCCAGAGTCCGCCTCCACAACTCTAACTTCCTATTTACCCCCGTCTGGCTATCATCGACTAGCATCACATCATCCGCAAAGAGCATACACCATGGGATATCTCCTTGTATATCCCCTGTGACCTCATCCAACACCAAAGTAAAAAGATAAGGGCTCAAAGCTGAACCTTGGTGCAGTCCTATTTTAATTGGGAAGTCATCGGTGTCACTATCACTTGTTCGAACACTTGTCACAACATTATCGTACATATCCTTAATGAGGGTGATATACTTTGTTGGAGAGGATGTACTGAAGCTAACTCAATCAAATTCGTAGCTGCAAGTAAAATCTATTATAGCTTGTTTAGGTGGACAGAATCGACATGGACATGCAAATCGTATTACATGATACATCAATGTCCACAAAGAAACTTCCTGCTCCTATCAAACAAGCAAGCACTCGACGCTCCCAAGACTGCTAGAGGAACAAAGCAAGAGAAGAAAGTAACCTGTATACTCCTGTGGCTATGGAGGTGGAGCCGAGTCAACGAACTGCAGGTGTCACCGAGTAGTTCACTTGCGGTCGGAAGAGGGCACCACGTGACATATCCATGCGCGTCTGCAGCCTCTAGGTCCGCTGCCTTCAGCTTGTTGCCAACGTCGCCGCCCTCGACCCGGTCGCAGCAGCTGCACCCGCACAAGATTCGCCTCCTCCAGGTCCGGCCGGCCTGCCCCGCTCTGGAGCCGTTGACCAGCTTGGCATCCGCGAGAGAAGAAAGAGGCCAGCGGCGGGAGGAGCTGCCGTGCGTGCAAGAATGAAAGGAGACTGGGACGAATGGGGGCGACAGAGGATGTTGCAATCTGAGTGATGGGAGGAAAAGAAGGCGTCTATAGCGGATGTTACGCGTCTCAGCATCTACCGGTTTGGCAAGGTCAACAGATGACCGATAACCGGGCGCGGCTCCTTCCAAAAAGATAACGATTACGACGAAGGCCCACACAGCGACGGACGAATAAAAGCGATGTTGGACGAAACGGAACGCAGGAGGCAGATTGAGGAACACTACTTTCTTTTTAAGTAGTAGAGATAGAGATAGAGATTTGTATATTTACTGATATAAAAATTTAATTGTGTTAGTTCAGTCAATGTTTGTCTCAACAAGTGAGGACACGTGTTTACTCAACTGGAAAAATGATGCATGATAGCTCTCTTATAAAATGTCAATTTGCGTAAAAATAACATAATAATTCTAAGTTTCGATGAAAGGGTAAAAGGGGGGGGGGGGGGGGGGGAATCAAGAAAAGAGCAAGACATCTATCCATTTTTATTATCTTACAATGTGGACACCTTCTATTTCTATAGACTATATTAACACCGATTTTGACCCTCGCTTAAATGAATTATTTTCATAATTCTTTCAAAACTTCTCTTGTCTTGAATATTTTCAATTTTTTCTTTTGAAAATTGATTTGCATTTAACAAAGCATGTCAAATGAATAATTTTTTGATAAAATGTCAAAGAGTTTCCTTCGTTGCAACCAATAAAAGAACGAGATGTCGAACTAGTGACTGCATTATATCTATGAACCAAATAAAAGTGTTATCATAGATAAATTTGATGTTTACATGTTTACTAATTGTACTCATACATATGTCTTTACTTTATATGTAACATGTTTGAAGTGCTAGAAACCAATCCAACTGATTGACCATGAATTTCTGTTATCCAATAATTTAGAAAGAGAGTTAAGTCTAACTTAAGAACATATAATTAATTTTTGCTTTATGCCACCTCTGTTTTTTTTCTAGAATGAACCTTAATGAGATTTGATTAGTTAAATACACAATTATTCTCATTAATTTTAACTGCTTCAGAAAATTAAAACTTACATATTCATAAATAAAAAATCACAGCTAGGTGAGTGACTATACTAGTACCCTAGTGCAGTCGGTCAATGCTTGGCGGAGAAGAACACCGACATTTATTTCTTCAGATCGTGATCACATGCATGGTTCTATCTGATCTCGCATAAGTAGCTAGCCCAGCCCCAACCTAGCGAAGCAAGTTAAGCATACCATGGTCTGTACTTAACAGCCTGGCCTAGCTAGGTTGAAACAATCCAATTCCAATAACCAAGCATACTCGTATATTAGTACTAGTAGTCATCTAGTACCACTCGTAATTCGCACACAAAAAAGGCACCACTCGTGATGTTACACTCGTAGATCCCAATCTAACACCCGGCCTAGTTTTAGAAGTTTATTCGCACATGACCCAACTATAAGAGGAGAACCCACTCTATCTCAAAAGTACGGACTGAAATGAGGAGGAACACTCTCTTTTATAAGCTAATCATGGCCTCCTTCAATTGACGAGGTGGACTAAACTTAAACAGCAGGCTTGTAGGCTACAGAGGCATCGTAACACTTAAAGCGTGGCAGCAGTGGATCGGGCTCGTGGTGCACGTTGGAGTAGGATCGATTAATAAAGCGGCCGGGGAGCTCCACACGGCCGGTGCTGGCTCGATCGTGGTGCACGTACGCGGCCGGCCGGTGCGCCTTTCTTTAACCGAGCCGTACGTGGCGTCGCAGCGCGCCACACGACACGACGAGAGCATGCAGATCGGGAACCTGCTTTTCACTTTTGCCCACTTGGATCGGGAAGCATTTCCGACCAACACGCGATCTCCACTGCAAACATTTGATGGGCGCGCGCGTGGTCAACCTGCTTTTGTTTTCCTCGATCGAACAAAATCGATCTGTACCACTCCGGGAAGCAATTCCGACCTTCTTGTTCGCCGGACACACGCGAGCGAGCGCACTCGCAGCAGTCAGTCAGTGCGGCTGGTTGACGAGGAAACCGTGCACGGCGCATCCTCGCAGCCGGCGCCCCCTGCGGCCCTGCCGTATACGGCAAAACGCAGCATGACTGGCAACCTTAACTTCGATGCAGTATATATGTTGTATTCGTCAGCGTTCTACTCCCTCCGTTCCACAATATAAACCTTTTTAGCAAGGTAGTTTAGCTTGTTAAAAAAACTTATATTATGGAACAGAGGTAGTATTTTTTATCGTCGAACCATTTTTGGTTTTGCTCAGAAGAAGTAGGATTTGGTTCAGAACAAGGTTCAGAGCTGTGCCGTGCACCTGCAGCCGATGCGCACCCCCCTGCTGCATCCTGCATTCCATTTTGGAACCTTTCAATGGTTCAATTGTTTTCCTTCAGTTTCTAGTAAGCGGGCTGACGATGGGCCAGGCCTAGTTACAAAGGAGGGGAGAAGAAACTCAGATGCCCAGGCCCATTATGTGAACTTTCAAATCAGTTACTCTTGGGTACCGCTACGGAAAGTCCTCCCTTCGCGAAGGGAACTGCACTTGTCCGAGTGTGCCACGTGGTGAGTGCGGACGCAGCTGAAGCCCCAGCGTATGGTCATCTGCCCGTGTACGACGCCTTCCCACGTACGCGTACGTTTTCGCGTCGGCGGAAGTCCCCCGCCGCGCGTACATCTTCGTGGTTTTCCTATGTACGTTGCCTCCGTGTACGAGCGATTTTTAATTTTTTCATCTAAACGTACGAGCGACCTGTTTCTGGATACAAACAAAAACATTCAGTGTACGCGTACGATTGTATGATTGGGTTGTACTCGCATACGTACGAGCGACTTTAAAAAAATAAGAAAAAGACATGATCTACAAATCAAATGTGTACTTCGCATAGAAGATACGTGTACAAACTACACATAATAGACAGTACAAATTAAATCTAAAACTCTCTTGCATACCGGTATATAAATTTGGGTGCTTGCCACCCCACCCCCAATCCTAATTAATATATACAAGTTACAAGTTTTTCTTAATCTAGCGGCTCGGCTTCGTCCCCCGTCGCCGCTACCGCGGCGTACGGGGGGACTCAGCCTCGGGGCGTTAGGGTACGGAGGCTTCATCGCTCGTCGACGCGATAAAAAGCGTCGACGAGCGATGAATCCTCCGTACCCTAACGCCTACGCTAACGCGTCACATGAAAATACAGAGTATATACAATAGAAAGTACAGAATAGTGCGATTCGGATGTACATCCGCGCGCACATCGGTGTACACCCACGCGAACCTGCTGTACATCCGCGCCCAACTCACCTGTACATCCGCGCGCACATCGTCGTATATCTGCGCATACATCGTTGTATATCCGCGCGAAAGATAACAGAAAGTACAAAACTACACATGATGTACAACTACAATGCTACAGAGTACACAAACTATATAGAACCGGTAGTACAAAAAAAAAGTGTCTCGAAACCTATCAACATGGGATCTAGTTTTGAAGATCTCGGCGCGAGGATCTCAAATATGAAAACGGTTCGTAATTCTAAAATACGGTTTTAGAGATATTTCATTTAAAAAAATGAATCTAAAAATAAATGCGTTTCCACCCATCCGTACTCCAACCGGTGGGATGGGAAAATCCCACCAAAACTCTCTAGTGTTGCCACTTGTCATACATACAAACACCCACGGGGGACCAAACGAGGAGAAGGCGCCACTTGGCGCGAGGAGAGCGGAGGAAAAGTTCCCTTTGCAAAGGGAACCCTTTTTTTAGTGATTACCGTTACTCTTACTCGACGGGTTAACTGGTTTGTTGTTGCAGGCTGTCTGGTCCGGCAAAAGTACACCCGGCCGGCAGAGTTTCGGATTGGCAATCCGAAACGAATTCAACGACGGATTTCCTTCCATCCCTAAAAATTGTCCAACTATCGCCAACAACACGCACGGAACGAATCAAAGGGAAGCACAGTAGAGCCTCGCCCTCGATCGATCCAAGAAGAAAGCCGCGAGCATGGTAGATATATATGGAGCAACTTGAAGCCCTGGCAGCGGCGGAGACGGCCGCGCTGCTGCTTCCCGACGACCTGCTCGCGGACGTCCTCGGCCGGCTTCCGCCGCGCCGCCTCGCCGCATCGCGCTGCGTCTGCAAGACGTGGCGCGACACCGTCGACGCGCGCCGCTTGCTACGGCTAGACCTCCCGCACGCGGTGGACAGCGTCGTCCTCAACCTGTATTCCCTCAAGTCATCGCGGCTCCTCTCCCGTCCGTCCAGGGGCACCACGACGTCGGCCGACATGGACCGCACGGTCGCCGGCGAGCTCGACCACCTCCACGACCCGTCCGTCTACGTCAGCGATCACTGCAACGGGCTTCTTCTGATCCATGACTGCGTGGTTAATCCGGCCACAGGACAGTTCGCTCGCCTGCCCAAATATCCAGCTGCGTCCGTCGGAGGTTCCTTCTACACCAACAAGTACCTTGTGTTCGATCCCGTGGTGTCGCCGTACTACGAGGTCTTCGCGATCCCTCGTGTCCGTTACGTCCATAGTTTCGTCAAGTCCAGACGGCCAATGATAGAGAATTCGGAATGGCCACCGGCTCGATGCACCATCTGTGTCTTCTCGTCTTGGACGGGGCGATGGAAGGAGAAATCGTTTGATCGGGAAGGAGAGCCTGCGGGAACCGTCGTAGGCATGCGGGCGGACTCACGACCAAGAAAGCGCTACGCCGTCTACTGGCAAGGAGAACTTTACGTGCATTGCGAGCATAATTTTGTGATGAGGTGAGCTCCTTATAATAAATTTTTGATGTAATTATTTAGCTGCTTGCATAATGCACTATATATTGTCTATCTAACAGAATGACTTCTCTCTCATAGAATATCATTGTCAAATGGCAAGTACTACATTATTAAACCGGTTCAAGCTATGAAGCCAGGTAAATATCCAAATATTTATCTAGGAAGATCAGAACATGGGGTGTATTGTGCATTTGTCAAGCGTAAGATCCTTCGGGTTTGGTTGCTCAGTCAGTCGCATAGTAGAATGGAGTGGGTGTTGAAGCATACGAGTGACCTGCGTCATGTGCTGCCACCTCTAAGATATGATTTCGGACGTGCTGACCTTCCTTGTATACTGCCACCTCTGAAGTACGATGGCAGTGGACCCTGGATTTTACATCATCCAAACTCTTATGAAGATCACATCGGCGAATCAATGTGGGATTGCAACGACAACGTTGATCGAGACCCTGATAGTGGTTATGTCATCACTCTTAAAGACTGGACTGAAAAACACTACTGTGATTACACAACTCTTATGGGATTCCATCCATATGAAGAGATTATATTCCTCGGCGCAAGATACAGAAGAGGAGTAGCCTACAATTTGAATGACTTCACAACACAAGAATTGGGGGACTTGTGCCCACCATGTTATGAAGATACAACCAAGAATCCATATATAGATGCCTCTTTTGTGTATACACCTTGTCTCATGGGAAACTTCCCTCAAAACTGTTAGTTTTAGAAACTCATCTTGATAATTAGAAGGCATCCGTTGAGGAATAAATAGATATGTCAGTCATGTTTGACTCAATACTAATTGTAGCAATATGAATACTGATTCATGTGGGTGTAACTTGCTGTTGTAGTTACTTATAATTTGTATCATTTTTCGATCAAGGCGTTAGACATGCACCTGAATACCCTTTACACGACAGAAAACAAAAAATGACATGTTAATTTTAAAGTCTATCATGCTCATTTTGTGCATCTTTGAGAATGTCTCTGGGCTGAAAATATATTTCCATAAAACAAAAATTTATTGTCTAGTGGATGTTGTTAACAAAGAATTTCAATGTAGTAAGATATTCACTTGTCCTGATAGTAAGCTCCCTTTCATATATCCAGTAATGCCAATTGATGAAATTAAAACACTGGCTAATTCTCAATGGGGTCCAATGAGTGACAAGCTAGCAAAGAACCTTTCAAGATGGAAATGGAATCTGTTATCTCCACTCCACTTGATAGAGTGAATCATGTAAATGCTTACCTAAATAATGTACTTTACATGCTCTCTTTCCTAGAGGCACATAAGGGAGTAATTGAGAAAATGGATTCCTAGAGGAAAATATTGGTTTGACATGAATTGAATGATATTAGAGGATACCATTATTGAACTGCTGTTTGCTTGCCTAAAGACTGTGGTAACCTGAGAGTGTTGGATCTAGCAAGAATATTGTGGAAATGGTTACGGAAGCTTGAGAATGTTGAGGCTCGGAGGGTGTCGGGGATGTGGACCCCGGATACCCCTAGGAGGTCCATTTCTTCAAGAACTACATGGGCCAGTTACGCAAGTGCCGGCTGTAGCGTGCCGCCTGGAACCAGCCGGATGAAGCAATCTGCTTCGTCTACCCGGAGGCGGACGGCCGACTAGGCTCAAGCCGGCCTCTACCCACCGACCGGTCCGTACTAGTGGGCCCGGATCGTCCAGCCCCTGTCGGGCGTTACCGCTACAATGTAATGATGAGATAGCTCCGGCCGGCTCCAGAGTAGTGATGTCATAGGGGCAATCGTGTAATCTCCTTGTAACCCAAAACCCTAGCCGCTGCCTATATAAGGCGTGCATGGGCCTCCTGCGCGAGGCAAGCAATAGGCGAGGAGACATTGGAGAGGCACCCAGAGATAGGTAGATCATCGTCTTCCACCTCCAGCCGGCTTGACAGCTCAAGCCGGCACCACCGCCATACAGCTCCAGGAGCAAAACCTTGTAGCCCGATTTGTGATCAATCAATAAGAACAAGAAGAGCAGGACGTAGGGGTGTTACCTCCACAAGGAGGGCCCCGAACCTGGGTAACTGACGTGTGTTTGCATGTTTGTTGCCCAATCCCGCGCGAGCATCCGATCGTCGCCTGCCCCACACTCTTTTCCGTCTTTGATGGATATGCCGTGCTACCCACCACGACATTTGGCGCCCACCGTGGGGCTCGCGGCGAACGGAGTCACGTTCTGCGCGGGATCCCGGATTGTGGATGGTCGGCGGATCGTCTCCGGCCTCGTGCTCTCCATCGGCTCTGTCGGCTACGTCCTCGACAACACCGACAGCTTCGCCGACGTGGACGTCGCCAGCGGAGGAGCGGTCGTCACCCTTGGCGAATTCCACGTCTACGTCGCCGTCGCCGCTCAGGAGTACCCGGAGGTGGTCTACTCGAGCTTGGCTCCTTCGATCTTCGACGCCAGCACCAGCAACGACGACTCCGCCTTCGGCTACCTCAACTCCGGCGACGCAGACCGCGACGTCACCAAGCTCAACGTCTACGCCGAGGTGCACATGGTCGAGCACGCGGCGGCAGGAGGCCCCGTCACCACTACCGTCCATGAAGCTGGCGAACCTTCGCGCTACCAGCGCAACCTGGAGGCCGACTTCGAGCTGTTGAGCACCCCCATCGCGCCGAGTGCTGATCCAGTCAAGGCGGCGGCTGAACTCGAGAGGATGCTGGCAGCAGATCTACGACAAGGCGCTAAACCTCGCGTCGACGCAGCGCCGGCTCAGCGCCACGATTCGCGAGTACAATTCTGCACACGGCATCGAGCAGGCGGACCGCAACGCGGAGAAGCTGAATGAAGTCAGGCGCAAAGGAGGAGATCTTGGTGGCGCCATGAACCGTGCCGGCCAAGCGCATGAGCTCACCGACCTCAGCTTCCCCGAGTACAGCTGTCCTACGCAAAACATGAGGGCGGCGGAAGCAGCGGCCGCCGAGCTACCCTATCTCCAAGGCGAAGAACTACATCAACAAATGCGCCGGGTGCGGCAACTCATCAACACGGCCAACCGGCAGCAGCGAGAAACGGAGGCAACGGCGAGCAAGGGGCATCATGAGCCGCCTCCAGGCTACGATGCAGCCGGCAAGTCTAAGCAAGGAGCAGAGGCGTCATCCACGAGCCGCGGAAGGGCGAAGGACAAGCAGCCACGAGTTCATCGCGAGGGGAGCGCGAGCTCGCATCCTCGTGATCACGGCCGTGATCCGGCTGGACGACGCGAAGACGGCAACCGGAGCGAGCCTCGAGCCGGACGGAGCGTCAAGGAGCGAATCGGCCACAAGGTCACCATCGACGAACGCCTGGGGCCGCTGGGACCTGAAACCAGCGACGATGCGCGCCACCGCATCGACGTGCTCAAGCTGTCAAGCATCATCGAGGAAGAAGACATCGCCGCCCATCGCTGTTTCGGACCCCGCATCCGGAGCGAGCGATTCCCGAAGGGATTTACTCTCCCCAGGGATACACCCAAGTACAACGGCACCGCGAAGCCGGAAGACTGGCTCGCCGACTACGTCACGGCGGTTAACATCGCAGGCGGCAACAAGCGGGTAGTCGTGCGCTACGTGTCGCTCATGCTCCAGGGATCGGCACAGACTTGGCTCAACAGCCTTCCGAAGGAGAGCGTCAACAGCTGGCTGGACTTCGAGGAAGTGTTCAATCGCAATTTCACCGGCACCTACTTGCGCCCTGGCAACGCACAGCTGCTCGCGCTGTGCAAGCAGAAGGACGGCGAGTCGGACCGAGCCTACCTCACCCGGTGGACGAGCCTTCGCAACTCCTGCGAAGGGGTACTCGAACTCCAAGCCGTCCAGTACTTCATCCAAGGCTGCCGAGATCAGACGCTGCTCAAGCACCGACTCCTGAGGAAGAGCCCGAAGACCATGGCGGAACTCATGGCAATCGCCGACGAGTACGCCACCGCCGATGCAGGCATGACCAACCCGATCCGACTTGATGAAGCCGGAAGAATCATCACGACGGAGCCGGCTGCACGCCGCAGCCGGACGGAGAACCAAGATGGAGGAAAATCGACCCGGCGAGATTCCGACGCGGCCGGCAAGCGCAAGTCTGCAGACGACCGTGTCGAGTCCAAGGTCGTCGCTACGACCGAAGGAAGGCCGGCAGGAGGCTTCGACAACCGCCGCATGAGGACGAGCGGCGACATGCGCCGGACAAGGGCGAGGAACAACTACGACTACATGCTCGATCAACCGTGCCGGAACCATGGCGACCGCCCAGCAAACCACACCGTCAGGCAATGCACCCTCGGACGCCCAAGGCCACCACCGTACGAACGGCGAAACCCGCCTCCGCCTCGAGATGAAGCCGGACGGGACGATCGAGGACGCGACGACAGACGACGCGAAGACAGGAATCGCGATGATCGCCAACGCGAAGAAGAAAGGGAGCGCCTTCCGGCTCCGCCTCCAAGAGGTCCAGACGGCTATCAGAATCCGGATGCCGCCTACATCGTATTCGTCAGCGAGCGCGACGACAAGCGAAGCCGGCGCGAACGGTTCAAGGAAGTAAACGCGGTGGTTCCACCTGTCCCCCAGTACCTCAACTGGTCGCAGGAGCCGATCACGTGGGATCGCCGCGACCACCCGGAACTGATGCCCAACCCAGGCGGCTATGCTCTAGTCCTAGAGCCCATGATCATCTCCACCAAGCGCGCTTGCACCTTCTCACGCGTCCTCATCGACGGAGGCAGCAGCATCAACATCCTTTACCGGGACACGCTGGAGAAGCTGGGCGTCTCCGAGTCCAGCTTGACGCCGAGCCGAACGGTTTTCCACGGCATCGTGCCGGGGCGAGCCGGCTCGTCCATGGGCCTCATCCGGCTGGACGTCCTATTCGGCACCAAGAGCAACCATCGCCGCGAGACCGTCTCCTTCGAGGTGGTCGACCACTCCAGCGCCTACCACGCCATCCTCGGGCGGCCGGCGCTCGCCAAGTTCATGGCGGTACCCCACTACGCTTACCTCAAGATGAAGCTACCAGGCCCACGCGGGATCATCACCGTCGCCGGAGACTATAAACGCTCCATCGCCTGCGCCTCCGACAGCGCAAAGGTGGCCGAGACCATGGTCTGCAATGAGGAGATGAAGCAATTTAAGCGCAAGGCTAGCGAGGAAAAGCTGGAGATTCCGGAGTCGACCAAGCCGGCTGGCGAGTCGAACTTCCAGGCGGCCCGGGACACAAAGAAGATCTACTTCGACGACAACGACAAGTCCAAGTTCGTCTCCGTGGGGGCGAGCCTGGACCCCAAATAGGAAAGCGCGCTCGTCGAGTTCCTCCGTGAGAACCGGGACATCTTCGCGTGGTCCCCCAAGGACATGCCTGGTGTACCGAGGGAACTCGCCGAGCACTCTCTTCACGTCCGGCCAGATGCCAAGCCGGTAATAAAACAGTCCCTGCGACGTTTCGCGGAAGGAAGAAGACAGCTTATAGGAGAAGAAATAGCCCGGCTACTCGCGGCCGGGTTCATCAAAGAAGTGCAACACACGGAGTGGCTAGCCAATCCGGTGATGGTGGAAAAGAAGAACAAGAAGTGGCGGATGTGTATCGACTACACCCACCTCAACAAGGCTTGCCCTAAAGACCCCTTCGCATTGCCGCGCATTGACCAAGTGATCGACTCCACGGCCGGCTGCGACCTCCTCTCCCTCCTCGACGCCTACTCCGGCTACCACCAAATTCCGCTGAATCCGGACGACCAGCTCAAGACCGCCTTCATCACCCCATACGGCCCGTACTGCTACACCACCATGCCGTTCGGCTTGAAGAACGCGGGAGCAACATACCAGCGCTGCATGCAGAAATGCTTGCACGACCAAATCGGTCGCAACGCGCACGCCTACGTCGACGACGTCGTCATCAAGACCAAGGAGAAGCATACCCTCCTCCTCGACCTCAAGGAAACCTTCGACAACCTCCGCCGTTTCCAGATGAAGCTCAACCCGGAGAAATGCGTGTTCGGCGTTCCAGCCGGACAGCTACTCGGCTACCTTGTGTCGGCACGAGGGATCGAGGCCAACCCGGAGAAAAATCGCCGCCATCGACAACATGCGACAACCAAGAAGCGTCAAGGACATCCAGAAGTTCGCCGGGTGCCTAGCTTCCCTTAGCCGTTTCATCAGCCGGCTCGGGGAGAAGGCTCTCCCGCTCTACCACTTACTGAAGAAAGCGGACAAGTTCGTCTGGAGCGACGCGGCCGACGCCGCCTTCAAGGAACTCAAGCGAGCGATGACCACCACCCCAGTCCTAGCACCTCCGACTCCAAAGGAGCCCATGCTCATGTACATCGCCGCCTCCAATCGAGTCGTCAGCGTGGTCCTAGTGGTGGAACGAGACGAACCCGGCAAGCAGCGGCCGGTTCAGCGGCCAGTCTACTACCTCAGCGAGGTGCTCTCGCAGTCAAAGCAAAATTACCCACACTACCAGAAGCTCGTATACGGCGTGTACATGGCAACGAAGAAGCTGAAACATTACTTTCAAGAGCACCCGATCAAAGTGATAAGCGACGCACCGCTTGCCGAGATCATAGGCAACAAGGATGCAACCGGCAGAGTTGCGAAATGGGCGATCAACCTGACGGCGCACGGAGTCGAGTACGACAAGAGAACAGCGATCAAGTCGCAGGAGCTGGTGGACTTCCTTGCCGATTGGACGGAGACGGACCACGTACCGCCACCACCCGGCTCCGGCGAGCATTGGCTCATGCACTTCGACGGCTCCAAAAGATACTGGGGACTCGGCGCCGGAGTCGTCCTCACCTCACCCAAGGGGGGCCGACTCGAATACGTGCTACAGATCCACTTCACGGCGTCCAACAACGTAGCCGAGTATGAAGCTCTCGCGCACGGCCTCAAGCTCGCCAAGGCTATGAACATCAAGCGAATCCTCTGCTACGGTGACTCCGACTTGGTGGTCCAGCAGACCACTGGTCATTGGGACGCCAAGGACCCCAACATGGCCGCCTACCGCTTCTTCGTCCAGCAGCTCGCGGGATACTTCGAAGGATGCGAGTTCCACCACATCCATCGCTCCAACAACGAGGCAGCCGACACCCTGGCGAACATTGGCTCTCTCCGCGAGGAAATCCCACCCGGCGTCGCCCTCGAGAAGCTCTACAAACCATCCATCACGCCGTGTCCCGGCTCCGATTCCATCCGGATGCCGCCTGACACGGAGTCGGCTGGGCCGGCTCCAGGCGAGACGGAGCCGTCGAGGTCCTCGTCATCGAAGCGGCTCCGCCATGGACCCAACCCTTCCTCGCCTACCTCGCCAACAACGAGCTCCCGGCGGACGAGCTCATCGCCAGGCAAATCAAACGCCGGGCAAGTGCTTACACCATCATCAACAACGAGCTATACAAGCGCAGCGTATCTGGAATGTTCCAACGTTGCGTGAGCCAAGAAGAAGGAAACAGGATCCTCAAGGAGATCCATCAAGGCGAATGCGGCCATCACGCATCCTCAAGGGCAATTGTGGCTAAGGCGTTCAGGCACGGGTTTTACTGGCCGACTGCGCTGGCGGACGCGAACCAACTGGTCCGACTCTGCAACGGCTGCCAACGATTCGCAACGCAGAAGCACACGCCGGCTTCAGCACTCAAGACAATTCCTATCACCTGGCCGTTTGCCGTCTGGGGGCTCGACATGGTTGGACCACTGAGGAGATCCAGTGGAGGCATGACACACCTGCTGGTAGCGGTCGACAAGTTCACGAAATGGATCGAAGCCAAGCCGATTAAGAAACTGGATGGACCAACAGCGGTCAAATTCTTCAAAAGCATCATCTACCGCTTCGGCTACCCCAACAGCATCATCACGGACAACGGGACAAACTTCGTCAAGGGAGAGTTCGCCAAGTTCTGCGGCAGGACCGGCATCCGGCTCGACGTCGCCTCCGTCGCGCACCCACAGTCGAACGGGCAGGTCGAGCGGGCAAACGGCCTCATTCTATCCGGCATCAAACCTCGGCTGCTCGAACCGCTCGAGCGGGCAGCCGGCGCGTGGGAAGAAGAGCTACCTTCCGTCCTCTGGAGCTTAAGGACGACGCCGAATCGCTCAACCGGCTTCACCCCCTTCTTCCTCGTCCACGGAGCTGAAGCCGTCATGCCAACGGACATCGAGCACGACGCGCCCCGGATCGTGCTGTACACGGAAGCGCAAGCTAAGCAAGCCTACGAGGATGGAATGGACCTGCTCGAGGAAGCACGCCAGCTTGCCGAATCAAGGTCGGCGATGTACCAGCAACAACTACGCAACTACCACAGTCGGCGCATCAAGAACGTCCACTTTCGTGAAGGCGACCTCGTGCTACGGCTCATCCAGGACACCAAAAACATGCACAAGTTGTCATCGCCGTGGGAAGGACCATTCATCGTCAGCAAAGCACTAATCAACGATGCTTACTACCTCATCGACGCCCGCGAGCACAAGAAGGACACGATGGACAAGGAAGGCGATGAAACGGAAAGGCCATGGAACGCGTCACTCTTGCGTCGATTCTACACTTGAGAAAGTACAATGTATGTATCACCTATGCTATCAATAAAAGAAACGAGAATGATGAACACATGAGCAGTTTTTCGCAACTTTTTCCGCATTTTTTCCCGGCTCTTCCGGCAGCCGGCAAGCTTGCCTTTAGCGGCCGTGTAGCGTGACTAACCCCTAAACGGCTAACTCTTCGAATCCGGTTAAGGCCGGCAAGAGAACAAGCTGGAGGGGGCCAACAACGTGAAAAACGCATAAAGGGAAGTCCTGCCGGCTGAAATAACGTTCTTCTGCAAACTCGGCCAAGCCGGCAGTCGGCAACCGCTTCTCCGAATACGGATGATTAACTACACAACGCTAAACGGCTAACTCTTCGAATCCGGTTAAGGCCGGCAAGAGAATAAGCTGGAGGCTGAGTGTATGCGAAAGACGTAAGAAATAGAAGTCGTTACCGGCTGAGAAAACTCTGGCCTAACAAACCGGATCCTAGCGTTGTAGTAGTGTGCATGATCCCGCTAGACGGTGAAGTGCACACGAACGGCGGCAGGAAAGGCTACAGGCGAGTGTGAAGTTGAGATAAGCACAGAAAAAGTATACTCCATGATCATAATAGCAAACTAATCGTTTCGTCATTTCATTTCACGCGTGAAAACGCCGCCAACCGGCTTCGAGAGCCCGAGCCGGACACAGGCACGAGGAGCAGGAAATAAAAACTGCGCACAAGTAAACAAGCACAGGAACAAAAGCATCGGAATTAAACATCAAGTGCAAGGCCTTACAGATAAAGGTTAAACAACAAAACAAAAGAGGGAGTCCACAGGCGGACTTTCCCCGCGCAACTACAAGGTGGAGCCGGCAGAGCTCCCTAAGCGGCAACCGTCGCCTTCCCGGATCCACCTATCTTCTTGCCGGCCCAGTGCTTGATGCAGAGGGTGCCGTCGAACACCTTCACGAAGAAGACGCCCTTGTCACGCCGGAGGCGGAAGCAGAGGATGAAGCCGGCTTCGAGCTCGTAGAAGTCGGCGAACTCGTCCCAACCCCTGACAAACTCCACCCTGTTGACAACAGCATTACCCACCACCTGGGAGGTGAACCGGACGGTTGCATTCCAGGGACCCTGGGAGGCACCCTCACGGAAGAGCTTGAACTTGAAGTGGCCAACGCCCGGCAGTGCGTCGGCGAAGGCGTCGGGAAGCCTCTGCACCGGCCCAGTAACTGGCGAGTGCAGGATCAAGAGGAACTCCCCGATGGGGAACACACCCCAGGCCGGGCGCCGCGGATTCTCCAGGGAGTCGGAAGAGGCGGAAGACAACTCCGCGCTCTCTTCCTCGCTGTCGGCGACAGCAGACGGAGCAAATTTAGGAATCGGGTCAAAGCCCGGGGGTGGAAGAACAGGCGTGGCATCCTCCTCGCTCGACGAGTCGTGAAGAACAAGGAGGGTTCTGCCACGACCACCGCCGATGCTAACGCCGCCACTGGCGGCACCCGCGCTCCTCAGGCCAGCACGGCCGCCGCCCTTGCCGCGGCCAGCGCTACTACCGGCGGCAGCGGAGGCGACCGCCTTCCCCCGCCCTCGACCGCCGCTCTTGGGGGGACGACCGCGAGGACGTTTCGCTGGAGGTGCAGTGATGGTCTCCTCAGCAGCAGCGTCCATGGGCTCAGACTTCACCATGGCAGGGACGCGACGGAGCGATAGAAGGAAGACGAAGGGAGAGCAAGAAGGTGTAAGCAATGAGAAGGAAGAACGAAAACTGTGAAGCTTTATAGCACAAACAAGGGACAACGTGGGAGACCCAACCGTCGCCCACGATCCCATGATCAACACGTGGTAACGAAACTCAGTTGACAAGACCCTTCAGTAACTGCAACCGGGTCCACGCACAGAAGCCAAGGAGGCAAGGCCAAGCCGGCAAAAGATACCCGGGGGCTGCGCACCCGCCAAGGCGGCTGCCCAGACCCGGACGAATATAAAAATCACCCCGAGTCACGGACTCGGGGGCTGCGAAGCCGTCAGCCGGCAAAAGATACCCGGGGGCTGCGCACCCGCCAAGGCGGCTGCCCAGACCCGGACGAATATAAAAATCACCCCGAGTCACGGACTCGGGGGCTGCGAAGCCGTCAGCCGGCAAAAGATACCCGGGGGCTGCGCACCCGCCAAGGCGGCTGCCCAGACCCGGACGAATATAAAAATCACCCCGAGTCACGGACTCGGGGGCTGCGAAGCCGTCAGCCGGCATAAAGATACCCGGGGGCTGCGCACCCGCCAAGGCGGCTGCCCAGACCCGGACGAATATAAAAATCACCCCGAGTCACGGACTCGGGGGCTGCGAAGCCGTCAGCCGGCAAAAGATACCCGGGGGCTGCGCACCCGCCAAGGCGGCTGCCCAGACCCGGACGAATATAAAAATCACCCCGAGTCACGGACTCGGGGGCTGCGAAGCCGTCAGCCGGCATAAAGATTCCCGGGGGCTGCGCAGCCGGCAAGCCGGCTCCGCAGACCCGGACGTATATCTAAATCACCCCAAGTCACGGACTCGGGGGCTGCACGATATAACGACGACAGAAGATAAGCGATAAGCAGGAAACGTGAAATTTCGACCCGGATTGATGCTCAAACCGGCCCAAAATTCGGGGGCTAGGTAAGGTGATTATCATCACCAAAAACAAGCACGAATTATAGCACAGAGGTCCAGCAGTCACAGAAAAAACGACACTCACGATAACAGACCACGACAGGAAGCAGAATAGCGAATTTTTACATGATAACCTTCAAAGGTGTTCAAGATAACAAAGCGGCTAATGTGGCAGGACAGTTAATGGCACAGAACAACAGTTACACCCGGCATTCCGGGGAGACGAGCGAATCAAACGGTAGCGGCGTCGGTAGCGGCAGCAGCGTCGCCGGCTCCAGCACCTTCAGCCGTTTGTGGCGCCGAAGACGGCTCGGCAGGTACCAGCGCCGTCAGGTCAACCGCCTCGGCAATCCGCTCGGAGGCCTCGGCAATTTCTGGACGCAAGTCCACGAAGGATGTCCCGGCGCGGAAGCCGTCCATCAGCCTGCTTGTCTGCACGCCAGGGTACCATGACTTCACCACGGCCAGAGCCATGTCGGCACCTCCGCGGGCCGCCATCTCCACTTGATCATTGATGCCGGCAGGCGCTCCTTCGAGCCGGGCGCACAAGTCGTGGAGAGTAGCTGGCAAGGGAGTGTCCGGCCACAGATTCTCGAGCACGCCGCCGGCCGCCTCCTTTAGCCGCTTGAATTCCTGGCCGAGTCGCAGAAGACGGGAGGCGGTAGTCGGAGCAGACCCAGCAGCAGCACCAGAAGATTCCGGTCGGGAGCGAGCCGAGGCAGCATCTCTTTGGAGTTGCGCATCCACCTCGGGATAGAGGCCTGCATTTCAAACCAATGAGGCCGAATAGAAGACCCAAAGCAAAAAACCAAGGGGAAAGGAGACCTCACTTACCGAGGATCAGCGCGTTTACGTGCTCAACCTCCTTGACCAAGCCGCCCACCAGCTGCTCCTGCTCAAGCTCGCGCGCCTTGGCCTCCTGGACGATCTTGTCGCTGTTCTCGACGGAAGCCTTCAGCAGATCCTTCAACTCGGCCGCATTCCCGCGGAGAGACTCAACCTCGCCCTGGTTCCGACGCTCCGACTCCCGCAGTCTCGCCATCTCTTCGCCCAGCCGGACGACCTCGAGGCGGCGCTCTTCTAATGCCTTCTCCGCCGCTTGGAGATCGGCCTTGGACAAGGTCAAGGCGGCGTCCTTTTCCTTCAGTTGCTTCTCCAAGCCGGCGCGGGAGGTGGTGTCACCTGTGGAGACCAAATCACCATCAAGCCAAGACATGCAAGAGAAAAAGGCAGAACGGCAAGACAGAGTGCAGAAGGAAATAGGAAGTCAAACCTTTAGCCGCCTCAAGCTCCCGCCTGAGCAGTGCCGCCTCCCTAGCCGACTCGGCAAAGCCTTGCTCCATGGAGGAGCGGAGCAATGTTACGTTGGCCAAGTTCTCCCTGGCCACCCGCTCCGCCAGTTCGGCGAGGGGAAATCTCCCCGACGCATCGGGCCGAGCCGACACCGGTCCGGAGTACGGCGGAGAAGACACCAAAGTTGATTGGCGAGGACCGGGAGCGAAGCCGTCGCTTCCGCAATGGCCTTATCCTTGGCCGTCTCGGCTACGATCAGAGGAAGGGAGTGGGAAGGCGAGATACCCAGCCCCGGCGCCGGGCTGGGGAACCACCTGAAAAGCGCCCACTGGCGCCTCGGCATCACCACCTGAAGCCGGAGGGTTGAAGTCGACCACAAGGGGAGCCGCCTCCACCAGTACTCGGCTCTCCGCCTCCGTCGTCTTCGCCTCCGAAGGCGGATTAGCCGCTTGCGCCGCAGGGGCCTCGGTGACAGGCACCGATGCCGACTCCGCTCCAACGACGACTGCCGTCTCCACTATTGGGAGCGGTGCCCTACGAAACAAGGAGGCGTCACCATCGAGTGCAAGTTGCGAAGATTCCTACCACAAGACAAGGACTTACCCGACGCATGAGCCCAGCGCCTTGGCCGTCCTCCTCTTCAAACGCTTTGGCGGAGGGGGGGGCACGGCGTCGGACGGGCGCTTCACGCCTCCGGAGGGCACATCGCCGCCTTTCGCCGGAACGACAGGGTCTTCGACCGGCTGCTCCGTGCGAGCCGGCACCACCTCGGCCCCAGCAGAGGCCTTTGCGGTATTGCCGGCCTCCGCGCCCGCTGCCGCTTTCGCCTCGGCCGCCTTGGCAGCCGCTGGCTGCCTTGTAGCCGCCTGGGCGTCCATCGACGCCCGGATCGAGTCCGCCTGCGCCAGCTCCGCGTAAACAGCTTTCTCCATATCCTCGATACCCGAGTCATAACCAAGAACAATAGGAGGAAAAAGATTAACCACCTGGGTGCGGGTCTTGTCGGCGGCGGGTCCTGCCCTCTCCACGTCCGCCGCCTTCGTCCCCTCCTCGTCCTCCCTCGAGGCCAGCAGCTGCTCCACAGTAAAATCAGCATCAGACGCTCCCAAGGCCAAGACTGCCTGCGCCGTCCGAGCATAAAATTCCCTCTCCAAGTCATCCGGATTCGAATCGTAAATAAAATCACCACCTAAAGCAGGACCAATCACCTCGTCTTTGGCCCCACCAGTCTGGGCCTCCTCCTCCGCCATCTTGGCGTCGACCTCAGCTCGGATCACGGCCATGATCTCGTCCGCCTTGGCCTCGGTCTCAGGCGTCTCCGCCCTCGGTCTTCCAGCTGGCGACAGGCCAGCCGTGGTAGGCCGGGAAGACATCGAAGCCAACTTTTTAGCGGGAAGCACGCCTCGCTTATCAAATGTGCCCTTCCGCTTGGGCGGCCGGTATTCGCATCAACATCGGCGGCCGACTTCGACCGCCTCTCCTTCACGACCCGCCGAGGAATAATCACCTTCTTCCGCGCCGCCGCCTCCAGCTCCTTGGTCCGGCGGGTGGATATCGCCGGCTTGGAGGCTGGCACGGAGGAAGAACCCTCTGAGTCCGGTTCAGAGCCAGTGGAGAGATCTACTACCACACGCACAACGTCGTCAGCCTGCCCGGCGACCCCGGGCTCAGAAGACTTACCACGGGACGACGAAACCGGGGGCGGATCGTCGCGCTCGAGATCCTCGTCCCTGTAGGCTGCCGAGTCGGAGTCGGGGCCGGCGGCAGGGACCGGGCTCGTTGCAGTCCGGGCAGCGTCGTCATCACCCCCATCATCGCCGCCGGTATCGGCACCTCCTCCAGACGACTCGGTGGTGTCGCCGCGTGTTTCCGCGACGACACGGGCATCGCCGCCGGATTCGCCTCCAGCGGCAGTGCTCGCACCTCCACCCGCCTGCTCCTCGGCGGCGCTCTCCTCCTCCAGCATGGCCGTCAACTCCGCGGAAAGGGGACCCTGGATATCAGGCTCGAAGACTACTTCAAAATCTTCAACCATCTGGACCTCACAAAGCTACGCGGCAAGCCGGCTAGATCAGGCGGCAGCCGGAAAAGGAATTGAAAGCAGAATGAGAAGGGAAGAAGCTAACCATAGGAGCTCGGTCTGAGCGGTCGAAGGGATCGAGCCCGAAGTCCCAATCCTCCTCAAGCTTGTCGGTAATGAGACGGGAAACCCACTCGCTTAATCTCTCCTGCGTCGGGATATTCATGGAGGCTCGAGTGGGATCCCGGATGCCCGAGTAGAAGCACATCTTGTGCGAGCGCTCCTGCAGCGGGTACATCCGCCTTGTTGTCCAGGCCAGGGTCAGGTCCCTGGACGTCAGGCCGTCCGCTACCAGTTTTTCCAGGCGGGCGAACAAGGTGCCCTGCCGATCCACATCGACCGGCGGCTTCCGGCTCCAAGATCTGTCCGCCGGACGCGAGTCGGCGAAGGCCGGGAGGCCGACTCGGTCAACCTCAGTAGCGTTCTTGACATAAAACCCAGCGGTCACCTGGGACCGCAAGAAGAAGAACATGCCGAAGAGCTCCATGCTGGGCCAGACGCCCAAATACGCTTCGCACAGCGTGACGAAGCAAGACAGCTGCGTAATGCAGTTTGCCCCCAGATGGTGAGGCTGCAGCCCATAAAAATGCAGGAATTCATTGAAGAACGAGCTGACAGGAAGCCCCAATCCCCGCTCCACATGCGTGTAGAACATGACGAATTCGCCCGGTTTGGGCCTCGGCGAGGTCTCTCCTGGGGGAGGGGCGCGAGCCTCCACATCGCCCGACTTCCCCAGGGACCCATTCCGGTGAAGCGTCAGAAGGAACTCAGCATCGATGATGGAGCCCATCCAAGCACCCGTGCCCGCCATGGAAGATCTGTTGCCCGTGGTGGGAGAGGCGGAAGCAGAAGCGGCGAGATGGGAAAATCGGCAAGGAGCGAGAGAAGCGAGAACTGGCGAAGAAGACGAAGCGGGAGAGGGGAACGGAAACTCTGAACCTTCCCCCTCTTTTCCCCTTTAAAAGCGGGGCAGGCGGAACCGCACCGCTCAGCGCGCCACGTGGGGCGCGAGCAGACCGCACCATCCGCAGATGATCCCACTAACAAGCAGTTGCCACAGACGATCCAGTCCGTCGAAGACCGAAGCGACGTGCCCCTGACATCGGGCAGAACACCGCCATCACGACCAAGCGGCAATACGTGGCTGACGTATGCCACGACCCACGATTCCCAAGACATCAAGACTACCGGAGACCGGCTACCCCAAGCCGGACGAGCCGCCTCCGGCCACCATCACCTTATCCGGCAAACTTCGAGCCGGACGACTTCAACTACGACATAAACAAAACATTGAAGCTCGAGAAGCCTTCCCGGCAAGCCGGCAAGACTCCACGATCTCGGGGGCTAGTGTCGGGGATATGAACCCCAGATACCCCTAGGAGGTCCATTTCTTCAAGAACTACATGGGCCGGCTACGCAGGCGCCGGCTGCAGCGCGCCGCCTAGAGCCAGCCGGATGAAGCAAGCCGCTTCGTCTACCCGGAGGCGGACGGCCGATTAGGCTCAAGCCGGCCTCTACCCACCGACCGGTCCGTACTAGTGGGCCCGGATCGTCCAACCCCTGTCGGGCGTTACCGTTACAATGCAATGATGAGATAGCTCCAGCCGGCTCCAGAGTAGTGATGTCATAGGGGCAATCGTGTAATCTCCTTGTAACCCAAAACCCTAGATGCTGCCTATATAAGGCATGCAGGGGCCTCCTGCGCGAGGCAGGCGAATAGAGACACACAGAGATACGTAGATCATCGTCTTCCACCTCCAGCCGGCTTGACAGCTCAAGCCGGCACCACCGCCATACAGCTCCAGGAGGAAACCTTGTAGCCCGATTTGTGATCAATCAATAAGAACAAGAAGAGCAGGACGTAGGGGTGTTACCTCCACAAGGAGGGCCCCGAACCTGGGTAACTAGCGTGTGTTTGCATGTTTGTTGCCCAATCCCGCGCGAGCATCTGATCGTCGCCTGCCCCACACTCTTTTCCGTCTTTGATGGATATGCCGTGCTACCCACCACGACAAAGGTGAACCAAACCTTTGGGTGCGGTTCATCGGAGAATAGGGTGAGGCCTTTGTGGCATCTTGAGTAGGCCTTTTGTGGCGAGCTCACACCCCTCCAACGAGACGTACTCCCTTAACAAGGAGGAACTCGGGAATACATCCTCGTCTCCACGTGCCTCGGTTATTTCTATACCCGAGCCTTTTACTTATGCAATTTACATTGTGATAGCCTTCGTGCTTGAAGTTCATATCTTGCTATCACCTTGTTGCTTTTATTGCTTAGCATAAGTTGTTGGTGCACATAGGTGAACCTAGCAATTTAGGTTGTTGGCTTGTTAATTTAAACACATAGTTTTATTCCGCAATTATCAAGCCCCTAATTAGAAAAAGTTTTATTCACCTATTCACCCCCCTCGAGGCGACATCCGGGCATAGCTTGTTCTTTCAAAGGCCCAAACCTTTAGTCCCGGTTCTGTTACGAACCGGGACTAAAGGGTCTCCACGTGGGCCGCTGTCGGGCGTCGGGGTCGGAGACCCTTTAGTCCTAGTGGGTAAAGGTCTGCACGCTGGATTTAGGTTTTAGGGGTTCTTTTACTGTTTTTCGTTTCAATTTTTTTCTTTTATTGTTTTCCTTTTTAGGGTTAAGGTTTTTCATTCAATTTTACGGTACTACATATATACAACAAAGAAGGAACCATTACACAACATCGTCATAAATATAAGATCAAAGTGTGTCCTATTTCTTAGTCCTCTTGCAGTCGAACCTATTACATATATAGTACCATATATATACAATATATACAATATTTCTTACGATCCCTACTAGTAGGGATAATATTCTCCGTCTTTAGATATGACATGATCTACACCCTCCGTCTAGGTTTATTGGGCTCCCTGTGAAAATCTATTTGTCCCAAAACTCCAATGAAATAAGGCTTGTAAACATTAATTATGTCATAATTAATGAGCGATTAAAGCAATGCATGCACTCCCTCCTCAAAATATAGCCTATGCATGCTCTTGCATGTGGTGTGTTTGGCATTCTCTAATTAATTGCCACAATTAACGAGAAAATGAGAGATTTTAGAGGTCCCTCTTCCACCTATAGATGTTTGCCTTGGTCGTGATGCAGCTCATTAGGAACCCAATATACCTAGACGGAGGGAGTAAGAAGAATGCCGTCAACTCCTCTTGAATTGCCCGCAGGCGTTCCTTTGGTAGGAGCCCGTCCCGCATCCGTTCGATCTAATTTAAAGAAGGGGGTCAACACAATTGATGTTAATAAAATAATATTGTGAACATACTCGAAGTTGTTCTAAGATTCTGCCCCTCTCATAGGTTGTCTCGCGAATGAACTCGCAGACGTAGAATCCACATAAATTATTCCCGGATCCCTGCCTCGGGCACTTTACGAGAACAGAGTTCAATCAAAATAATAATCAAGCATGATAATGTTATTAAAAGTAGAATCAAACAGATGCGCGGGTCTAGCTAGTACTACTTACACTTAGTTCTTCAAATTCAAGCTGCTCTTTCCACTCACCCCGAGCCCTACTAGTGAACCGTTTCCAAGCCCTGGCAGGCAAAGAAAATGAATAAAGGACTTATTAATTACTAGATACCAGGAAATGAACGAAAGTTGCCGATATAGTGCCATAATGATTGAAATTACCTCTGGAGCATTTCACTCAAGTCCTTCCACTTCTCAGATTCATTACGTAGCGGGTCCATGACTTGTACTACTCCTTTATTAGGAGTAATGATTAGCAGAATATAGTGGAACCTGTGTATGCATAACTAGTCAATTACACTTAACATCGAGTAAGCGAATAGAATGTGTATAAGACAGTAACACTCACCCGAAGTTGTAAGGAAATAGTATTTCCCTTTTGGTTTCCTGTCTCCTTAACGCCTGTACCAATGTGTCCTCCATTTCCTTGGGTTTATATTTTAAATTATGTCCATGAACGACATGTGGGTCAACGAACCCAATGTCATAGATTCGTCCTTGTTTGCATTCGAGAATCTTTAATCTGCATAATAGAGTGAGGATAATTATACATGCAATGAACAAGCTGAGCTATAGACTTAATTACAGAAAAATACTTACAGACAATAGGCACTGACGATAGATATTTCGATGGCGTCTAGATTGAATAACTGAAATAATTCTTCAAATTTAATATGGACCTCGACTTTTCTACGCAAGAAATGCTCATCTTTAATTCCTAAAATGAGCTAGTTTGTCCCTTTCTTTGCTTCTTCCATGTAACACTGATGCAATCTTCGCATTTTTGTAGATAGATTCGGGACCTCCTCAGGTCTGACAAGAGGCTTCCCGTGCTTGTATCTGTATTTGCACGGCTCATCCATAGGATACTCTTGCATAGAGCCTAAATATTCAACCAAAGACACCCCAAGATTATCGGCCGCTTCTCTCATTAGTTTTGTATATTCCGAATCATAAGGGATATCAGAAAACACGTTGAGCAGGGGGTACGATTGGTTTTCCTGTTCTCCGAGCTGGGGAACTTTTCTCCCGCTTGCATGCGCCCGCTCCTTCTGAGCTCTACGTGAATTCATAATAGAGCGGCCGTAGTCTGATAGCGTTACCTTAGCCGTTGGTCGCCTCAGGTTTTCCAATGTTCTCTTCACTTTTGTCGGATCTATTTTTGGCTCTGGCGGGGGCCGTTTCGGTGCTAACTGGCGTGCTACATCTTTCTTTACTAATAGCTCAAGTTCCTCTTGAGTCTTCTCGTAAGATAACTTGGCAGGAGCAGCCTTCGCTTTCTTCTTTGAGGATTGACTCGGAGCTGTAGCACTAGCCGCCGGAGCGGCGCCGACGGTGCTCTTCCACTTTAGAACCCATGGTTGAGGCGGCGGAGATGGTTGTTTCTGCTAAGGTGGCAGAGATGGCTGTTTCTGCTGAGGCGGCGGAGATGGCTGACGCGGCGGAGACGGCTGACGCGGCGGAGACGGATGAGGCGGCGGAGATAGCTGACGCGGCGGAGATGGCTGACGCGGCGGAGACGGCGGAGGTGGCGGAGACGGATGAGGCGGCGGAGACGGTGGCCTTGGCTTCCAATTTGGAAGCACAATGTGTTCCTTCCGCCATAGAATAGTAGTTTTTCTACCATCTCTCAGTGCAGTCTCCCCTTCACCTGTAGGGTAGTCAAGTTCCAGGTCCTCAAATCCCTTTATAACTTCATCCACTGCGACAACAGCATAGCCATCTGGAATCGGAGAGGAATGGTAAGTTCCATTAGGTACAGGAGCTAAGACTACGCCGACTGCCACCTTCACGGTTAGGTTCATCAATGGAGCATGTAGCTCACAATTTTCCCTCTCCGTGATATCATCCAGGGGGGTAGCGACGAGCCGAGATATCTGGCCGAATGAGCTCCGTGGGAAGCCATGTTGCTTTTCCGCTGAGATGGTGGGCCGCTATTTTCCAATGTAGGATCTTCGTGCCACTGAGATTGGCCGGTAGCTTGCTGGCTGGTAAGTGCATCTAGTATCTCCTGTTGCCTCGTTAGTTTTTCTACGATCTACTTCAGCCGGTCTGCCCCATCTTTCTTTTTCCTCCCTCGGCTTCTATAAGTGTCACTGCAGTCGGGAAACCCATACTTCCACGGAACGGAGCCTTCTGTGCCTCGTGTTCGTCCACTGTGTTCTGGATTCCCGAGGGCGCATGTCAGCTCGTCGTTCTCTCTGTCTGGATGGAACTTCCCGTCGTCTACCTCCTTCATTATCTTTTGAAGTTCAGTGAGGGGGGTCGCAAGTTGTGCTTTTGTAAAAATGCACTTCCCTGTTTCTGGGTGCAACTTACCCCCATGCCCGTTGAACCAAAGCTTTGCCCGTTCAGGAATTATCCCTTTTTCAAGCAGGTCGTTCTCATCTTTCTCCAACTTAGGCTTGGTAGCCCTGTAGCCACCTGACCCCATGCTATGGTGATATTCTTTCTTTGCAACATTTTTCTTATTTATTGCTGACCTTTTCTTAGCCTCCTCTGATTTCTTGTACTCGACAAATTCGTCCCAGTGATCTTTTAGCTTCTCATACGCTCCGGTGAATTCCGGAGTCTTTCCTTTCTGGACATAATCCCTGTTCAATCTTTTCTTCCAGTTGATAAATTGTTCGGCCATCTTCTTAAGTGTCCACTCCTTGACCTTTTCCTCTATGGGATCCTTGATATTTTCATGCCCCTCTAACGTATGAGCGTCGTCCTCTTCATTTTGACGAGGTAGCATGAAATTATCCATGAGCGTCTTCCAAAGATTGTCTGTGTCTCTATCATCGACAAAACTAGCAGCTGAGCGTCGTCCATCCGTCTTTGGCTTATTCCAGTCTTGAACGGTGATCGGGATGCTGTCCCTAATAGCAACTCCTCATTGACTTATAAATACTGTGGCGTGCGTCACGGGAAGAATCAGTCTGCCATCTTCGGCGATGGCTTCGATCTTGTACTTTCCTTCTTTCTCCAACCTTTTGGCTGGGCCTCGTTTGCTGTCAGAAGATTTGCTCGATCCGGAGGGCTAAAAGAAGAAAAAGCGTTAATATATGTATATACAAATCAAATAATGCATTTAGTCAACATAGAGTTAATTAATATACCTCGCCGGACCCTATAGTAATTAAGGTTCGAGAACTGGATGCGTCAACTTCTATCTCCACTCCCTCACCGGAGTCGTTCAAAAAGCTCGAGGCGATATCGACGTCATCATCACCGCGGATCATATCCTCCAATATGTTTTCCCGATCTTCGTCTCTGCCACGATCCATAGTTTCTGCAAAGACAATTGACTTTTGGTTAATTAGCAAAAAGATAAGACATATCAAAAATTCATTTGCAAACAGAAGACATATATTTTTTTAACAAGTACTATAATTTTTAACAAGTATTATAATTCTATAATTTTTAACAAGTCTCTGCCGTATTATAATTCTAAAAATTCTAAAATTTCTAACATTCTAAAAATTCTAACATTCTATTGAAATTTTATTTTTACATTGCAATAATAACAACAATTACTAAATTAGCAAAGTACTGTAATTTTTAACAAGAGAAATCAACAAGTTTTAATTAATCCCGAGAAGAACAGAAACAATACTAACTGATACGTGCATTTTATATCATCAATTTTTATACCTTATATTATCATGTGGGAATGTTATATGCACTGTTATATCAACGTTTTGCATGTTTTAGATGATTTATGGGACTTTCATACAAAGTCCCTATTTTTGGTATTTAATATCTGGGAGGCAGAATACCCCTCTTTTCTTGTCTTTATTGTTTCAGGAGTTTCGCGAACCCAAATAATTAAAGGAAAATACCACGGCAATTTTTCTTCGGAAGAAGGGCAATGGAAAGAAGACCGAAGAGAGGAAGGCCACGAGGCCCAAATGGGGTGGGCCCACGCGGCCAGGTACAGGGGCCGCATGGGACCCACTAAACAGGGCCTCGGGCACTTCCTCGCTAGTGGCTTTTTATGTACGCCTTCGTTCTCCCCGAAGGGGGACGCACTAATTTTTCCCGAATTATCTAAGGCCGTGGCGGCGGCGGAGCTCCTGATTCTCTCCGAAGGGGGTCAGATCCTGCTGCTCCGGAGCTCCGGAGAGGGGGAAATAATCGCCATCGTCATCACCTCTCCTCCTTGGCGTGGGAGGAGGCCTCTACATCAAGTCCATCACCAAGTCCATCACCATCTCCATCGTCATCTCCGTGATCCACTCCGTTCCCCTCATAGTTTGAGAGTTGCTATACCCTAGATCATTGTCTTGTGCTCCTATTCATGTTTGTGATTCGGTACTTGTCATTATTTGGTGGTGAAGTATTTATTTCAGATTGTGTTGTACCCTTTATGCCACTGATTATGATCATGTTTGCATGTTGTGAGTAGTTCCCATATGTTCCTGAGGGCATAGGATGAATTAGCAATGATTTATATATAACATGTGTTGGTATTTTGTCAAGAGTTTATTTTCTATGTGATTCTATGATGGTGTTGTGCGAACGTCGACTGCACAACACTTCACCTGTAAGGGCTCATAGGAGAACAACGTAGTGTAATGAATTGAGGAAGACTTGGGAGGACAAGTAAGCCTAAGACGGAGTCTTGCAATTATATTATGTGGGTAGTAGTGTCGGGGATCTTAGAGTGTAATGCTATGGTGGGACTTTGTGTCTTAATAATTCTTGTGCAGTCATTTAATTGGCTACATGATCCATCATAAGGGGTTGTAGATTATTTTTTTTAGCTATGCCTAGTTATGGCTCCGCCCCAAGAAGATTAAAACTTGACAAGATATGTAACGTGTTGTTTAATAAATCTCTATGCCTAGTGATATCCATGCCGCCCTCGGGAACGCTTTCCACATATAAGTCACACACCATTTGAGCTTGTCCTCTTGCCACATAGAAGATTGGGCTTTCAACTGTTACTATTTACTTTCGACATTTTTATTATCTTTGCAATCATACAGCTGAAAATCGCAAAAACATTTGCATCTTTCATTGCTTTATTTATCATTCTTTCTAACTAATACCTTCAGCTCCTCGTGGGTTCGACAACCTTTTCTAATTGAAAGGTACTACAATTGATGTCCTGCACTTGGGAGTCATCAAGATACTTTTCTGGCGCCGTTGCCGGGGAGCGTAGCGCTATTGGTAAGAAGTTTGGTAAGGAAACTTGAAAGCTGAATTATATTTGTTGTTTTATCTCATTGATACTATGGCATTTAAGAATCGTTCCTCGCTGCACCTTGCTCTATATGAAAGTGCTTATGCCACTACTGCTAAAGTGGTTGAAACTGCTGTGTCTAAGATACCTGAAGTGGGATTTAAAATTCCCACTGGCCATGTTGAAAGAGTTACGAAGAATATATTTTTAGGGGATGGAACTATGCCTGCACGTGAACACATTGAAATGATTGAAGAAATATGTGGCTTATTTAGGATTCCTGGTATTTCTGAGGACTATGTGAAAAGGAAGCTATTATTTATGTCTTTATCTGGTAATGCTCGTATTTGGTTCAGGTCTTTGGATGAAGGAGCCACTACTGAATGGAGTGTATTGAGGAAGATTTTCTTTCTTAAATATTTTACTCCTAGAGAAGCTTATGAGAGCCGTTGCTATATATATTTAATTTCTGGCCACATCTGGGAGAGAGTATTACTCAAGCTTGGGGGAGACTGAAGGCACTCCTTCGTGAGAATCCTTGTCATGATCTTACAAAATAAACTTATATTGATAAACTTTTATGTGAGGCTACCTATGAAGCATAAGGAAATTCTGGACAATTCATCTGGTGGGAGTTTTACAAATAATACTGCAGAAGAAGCATGGAACCTATTGGAAACTATTTCTGAAAATACTGGACACTAGGAACTTGATAAAGGTGATGAACCTTATTTTCATTTTGGATATTCATGTGTGGAGAGCTTCTCTACTTCCATCTTGTTTAAAAATATGAGTGATACATTTAATCTTTTTTTAGAAGCATACATATATATTAGATCAAATACGACCAGAGTACAGTACACGCATACAGCATACAGAAAGATCCAGAAGGACACGCAGGTCCGTACAAATTGCAGAGAGACCCTCAAGAAACGAGAAATTACAACCCAGTCCCCGAGGAGACTCTTCAATAGCAACCACACTCGCCGTTCGTCTCCGGCGCCGACCACCGAGAGAGGAACAAGCAGACACCAGCTCACCCGAGGGAGAAGAAGCTCCATCGCCATCATCGGCTTTGTGAACCACCTGAAAGAGCACCGAAGTTCCCACATGTCACTATGGCACGCGGGTCGGGACCTGCCCCGAGCTTGTCTTCCTCCTCCAGATCCGGCGACTCCGGCCAACGGCGTCGGGGAGAAGCACCTGATCTGCCTGCCGCAGACCACGAGCCTAGCACGAACCAGGAGACCATCCAGAGCACCGCAAGCCACGATTGGCCGGCGGTCGAAGCTCCATCACACCTGCTTACCTCTCCCCGGTGGCGCTGGAGAAGACGCCGCCTAGTCGCGGACGGAGAGGAGGCCCAAAAGTCCATAGAGCGGTCGTCACCGCACCGACGACCACTCCTAGACACACAGCCCACAGATCGACACCCTGCCGCCGCTAAGCGAGCCACCGGCCGCCAACCTGGGACACACTTATTCACCGCCGCCACCATGACCGGTGACGGAGCAGCACAAACTAAGCTACCTAGCTACGCAGACTAGAAGCAGACAGATCCGTTCGGCGACTCGACCCCCCACACCCTCCCGACGGCACCAAGGCCGACAGAGAGGAGGGGGGCGGTAGAGTCGCCGACGGAAACAAGATTGCCCTCCGGTCGCCTCTCTCCTTATTGTAGAAAGAGATAGGGGAATGGAAGAGGAAGTGCGATACATTTAATCTTGATCCTTATGTTATACTTGAAATAGCTAAATCTTTTGCTGAGCATATCTGTATTCCTAAAAGTGGGTTTGAAACTTATGTTGAACCTGTTAAACAATCTATTGTTATTCCTAAAGTTATTAAACAGATAGAGCCAGTGTCATCTGTGAGAATTGAGGAGTATGTTGAGCCACCCCCATATCCGAACCAAGTTAAGAAAAATTTACTTATTGCTGTTACTAACAAGAGTAAAAGAAGATGTCCTCAGCCATATGAACAAGTGGAAGTCAATACTCAAATTTCTGTTATCAAACAATTAAATGAAGAAGATCCTGTTGATGTTTATCTATGTGAAGACGCTACTAAAATTATCAGAGGTAATTCGGCCAAGGTGGGAAAACCTATAATATCATGCTCTATTAGGACTTCAAGTTATCATGGTCTATGTGATATTGGGTCAAGCATTAGTGTCATTCCATATTTTCTCTATCTTGAAATCAAGCCTGATATTGATCCTATTGTTATGGAAGAGACAGGTATGACGATTCAACTCGCTAATAAAGAATATATTAGTCCTTTTGGAATTGTTAGAGATGTTGAAGTTATAGTTGGCAAAATAAAATATCCTGCTGATTTTATTGTGCTTGGTTGCCCTCAAGATTCATTTTGTCCTATCATTTTTAGTAGACCCTTCTTGCGTACTGTTGGAGCTGAAATTAATTTGCTTAAAGAGAAAGTGTTTATTAAATGTGATAATGGAAGACTTGAGTTCAACTTTTCCAAATTTGCCGATAAACATGTTGTGAAAGAGCCAATCTCTGAAGATATAATTGAAACCCTTGCTCATATAGCTGTAGCTTCAACAGATGTTGTAGAACGTTATATGCTTAATCAAGATGAACCATTTAATAATGAGGAAAAAGAGGCTCTGGAACAAATATTATGGCAACAACCACCACAGTTACAGTTGCATATCCCGCCTGATAATTTAGGAGTGTTACCACCACCTAAAGGGGATCCTAGTTTTGAATTGAAACCTTTGCCTGACAACCTGAAATATGCATACTTAGATGATAAGAACATATATCATGTCATTATTAGTGCTAACCTTTCAACTGAAGAAGAAGAGAAACTACTTGATGTGCTAAAAGCTCATCGACCAGCTATTGGAACTCTCTTGATGATCTTAAAGGTATAAGCCCAGCTCTATGTATGCATAAAATCAATTTGGAAGAGGATGCAAAACCTGTTGTTGATTATCAACGCCGTCTCCATCCAAAAATGAAAGAAGTGGTAAGAAAAGAGGTAATAAGACTCATGGAAGCTGGTATCATTTATCCTATAGCTGATAGTAAGTGGGTTAGTCCTGTCCATTGTGTTCCTAAAAAGGGTGGAATGACTGTTGTTCCAAATGATGAGAATGAACTTGTGGCTCAACGTACTGTTGTTGGTTATAGGATGTGCATTGATTATAGGAAACTAAACAAAGCAACTAGAAAAGATCATTACCCATTGCCATTTATTGATCAAATGTTAGAAAGGTTATCTAAACACTCTCACTTTTGTTATCTAGATGGTTATTTAGGTTTCTCACAAATTCCTGTCCATAAGGACGATCAAGAAAATACCACTTTTACTTGCCCATTTGGCACATTTGCTTATAGAAGAATGCCATTCGGTTTATGTAATGCTCCTGCTACTTTTTAAAGATGCATGAATGCTATATTTGCTGATTATACTGAAAAAATAATGGAAGTCTTTATGGATGATTTTTCTGTGTATGGTACTTCTTTCGATAATTGCTTGTTCAATCTTAACAAAGTTTTGCAGTGTTGTGAAGATCAACATTTAGTTCTCAATTGGGAGAAGTGTCACTTCATGGTTACCGAAGGAATTGTTCTAGGACATAAGATTTCTGGAGATGGAATAGAAGTTGATCAAGCCAAGATAGAAGCTATTGAGAAGCTACCATACCCAAAGGATATAAAAGGTATAAGAAGTTTCCTTCGGCATGCAGGTTTTTACCGTAGGTTCATTAAGGATTTCTCCAAAATATCAAAACCTCTAACCAATCTTTTGCAAAAGGATGTTCCTTTCTCTTTTAATGATGATTGCATTGAATCTTTTAATATTTTGAAGAATGTTTTAATAACTGCTCCTATTATTCAACCTCCTGATTGGAAATTGCCCTTTGAAATTATGTGTGATGCTAGTGATTATGCAGTTGGGGCTGTTTTGGGTCAAAGGGTTGATAAGAAACTGAATGTTATTTATTATGCTAGTAGAACACTTGATGCTGCCCAAAGAAATTATGCTACAACTAAAAAGAATTTTTAGCCGTACTATTTGCTTGTGACAAGTTTAGACCTTATATTACTGATTCCAAAGTCACAATACATACTGATCATTCTGCTATTAAATACTTGATGAACAAGAAGGATGCTAAGCCTAGATTGATAAGATGGGTATTTTTATTGCAAGAATTTGATTTACACATTGTTGATAGGAAAGGAGAAGATAACCAAGTAGCTGATAATCTCTCTAGAATGGAAAATATACCTGATGATCCTATTCCTATTAATGATAGCTTTGTTAATGAACAACTTGCAATTGTTAATGTATCCAGTGTTAAGGCTGCATCTCCTTGGTTCGCTAATTATGCAAATTTTATTGTTGGAAAAGTATTACCTCCACACTTTACTTATCAACAAAGAAAGAGATTCTTTTATGATCTTAGACATTATTTTTGGGATGATCCTTTCCTTTATAAGAAAAGTGTAGATGGTATTATTAGATGTTGTATACCTGAGCATGAACAACAGGCTATAATAAGAGATTGTCATGATAGTCCCTATGGAGGGCATCATGCAGGAGATCGCACAACAGCAAAGGTATTACAATCTGGTTTCTATTGGCCCACTTTATTTAAAGATTGCCATGAATATGTTAAATCTTGTGATAAATGTCAAAGAGTAGGAAATATTGGTACGAGAAATGAAATGCCTATGAATTATTCTGTACCACTTGAACCATTTGATGTGTGGGGTTTTGACTTTATGGGACCTTTCCCAGCCTCAAAGACAAAGCATACTCATATTTTGGTTGCACTGTACTATGTTACAAAGTGGGTGGAGGCAATTCCAACCAAAGTTCAGATCATGCCACAGCAATGAAAATGCTCAAGGACATCATTTTCCCAAGGTTTGGTGTTCCAAGGTTTTTAATTACTGATGATGGCTCTCATTTCATACATGGTGTTTTTAGGAAAGCATTGGCAAAATATGATGTTAACCATAGAATTGCGTCTCCTTATCACCCTCAAACAAGTAGACAAGTTGAATTAAGTAATAGGGAAATTAAACCCATTTTGGAAAAGACAGTAAATAAGTCTAGGTCTGATTGGCCACTTAAAATTAATGATGCATTATGGGCTTATAGAACTGCCTTTAAAAATCCTATGGGAATGTCCCCTTATAAATGGTCTATGGAAAAGCTTGTCATTTACCTGTTGAATTAGAACATAAAGCTAGATGGGCTATTAAACAATTAAACTTTGACCTTAAGACTGCAGGAGAGAAAAGAATCCTTGATTTAAACCTGCTAGATGAATGGAGGAATGAAGCCTATGAAAATGCTAAAATGTTTAAAGAGAAAGTTAAGATTTGGCATGACAAGAAGATTAAGAGAAAAGAATTCAAAGTAGGAGATCAAGTTCTATTATACAACTCTCGTTTCAAGTTTTCTGCAGGGAAGCTAGCCTCAAAATGGACAGGGACCATTAGTCATACAGGAAGTGTATCGTTCAGGAGCTATCCGTGTTTACGGTGATATGAAAGGTAAACCTCATGTGGTCAATGGACAACGTCTTAAACATTATATTGCAGGAAAAAGCTTCATTGGAACGGTGGAAACATTGAATTTACAAACACCGGAAGAAATAATAGAAGGGGGTCGAGCAGTTTCAGCAACCCCAAATCAATAAAAGGTAACTTTTGTATTGGAAAGTTTCTCGGAATTACGTGAAATTTTATGGAAGTCATTTTTTATGGAAATTAATGTGTGGTGCAAGAAAACTTGACGAAACGGAGTCCCGAGGAGGGAAAGAGGTGGACCCACGCGGCCAAGTACAGGGGCCGCGTGGGCCCACTCCTTTTCCACCTCGGAGACCCTTTTCGCCCCGTTTTCGACCCCGACGCTCCGTTTTATCCTAAAAACCCTCAATATATACCCGCCTCCGACGATCTAATCTCACACCGAGCGTTCTTGAGCGATCTTTGTCTCTTGCTGTCTCTGTCTACCAGGTTTTAGCCATGTCTTCGGGGAACTCCTACCAATGTTCCTCCATGGATGACGATGATGATGAACTTGAGGAGCTCTGCCCCACGTCCCCATGGAAGAGGAACAGGAAGAGGAAGGACTACTCCGACGATGATGACCATGAGGAAGAGGATGATGAAGAAGAATACAAGGAAATCGTCGACTTCACGCCCCTGGCAACAGCACCTCCATCGCCTATTGCTGTAGCCAATGTGGGGGTGAACCGCTCTCTTGGCAACAAGAGGAAGACGCGCGCATCCAAACTGGAGGGAAGGTTCCCAGGCTCTCGCTTGCAAGCAAAAACGTAGCTTCTACTCTTATTGATAGGGAATCCTGGCGCACCACTCAAAGGAATTATCCTGGTGAGTGGAATCGCAAGATCCCCAACAAGAAGGTATCAAGCCCCGAGTGGAGGCCTAGCAAAGAGACGGTTGAGAAGAACTTTATGGAGAAACTGGGAGAAGCTGCAAGAGAATTTGAGAAAGCCTACAACCTCATGATGAAGATCGTTGGAGACCTTGAAGATCATTATTATGAAGGCAATAAGAAAGAAGAGAGGAAGTTCTAGCAAGACGTCAAGATTGGGGAGTTCCACCTAGTCTCTCTCTTTATTAGTTTCTTTTATCTATCTAGTCAAGGTGTGTTTTGCTTATATCATTTAGTTATCAATTTCGTTTAGGCTTGTGTGAGCTCATAGAGCATTATTATGTATCCCTATCTTGTGGTTTATCAATGAATATTAAAGTATGGTGTCATCCATGGGTCTCTTGTTTTGGAGATTTATGGGTAATACTCGTGCAAATGAGCGTGACATATTTAGAGGTTTCAGTCACATCTTGCCTTGGACTTAATTAACTTGAGTACGTTGGACAACTGTAGAATTATATCATCAAAATATCAAATAATAAACATGAACCATTATGATCAATATTATGATGATAGATGGCTTGATAAATGTTTAAGGTTGGGAGTTAGCCCATATGTGCTGTCACATGCAAAGCTTTCAACATGTTCCATCATTTATTCAGTTGATATCATGTACTTTTGTTTATGGATGCCTATCATGGTGAAATAATGTGGAAATAGAGTAAGTTTAAATGAGTTTTTATAAATGGTTAGAGAGAAACCTGGGCCGCTAATCTAAGCCATGCATCATTCATGGTGGAAATTTACTTACATGCTATTTTGAACTTTCTGTGATACACCCTACAATAAAAAGCTATATCAAGTGGTAAATAAAAAGGGTGTTGAGGTTGTTCATTATGTTTGTTTGTCTTGTTGTTTTGATGTGGGCTTGATCCATATCATGGGACAAGAGGTACCCCAGTTGAGGCTCTTGATAATACCATTATTACTTACAATGATAGATAACTTAAACTTGCTTTGTTTCCCAAGATGAGTAATCATGGTGTAGGTACTTGTATTCAAGGGGCATGAGACATCTAACCTTTACTTTATCAAGGCCACTACTCATATTTGCTTTCACATTTAACTCTAATCATTCAAATGCTTGCCATAAAGAGCAAAAGCATGGGAAAAGGAGTATGAGTCAGTTGTCCAACATACAATGGTTATTTGCTTTCAAAAGTAAGGGGAGATTGTTAGAGCTTCTACTTATGTTGCCCTCATGTGTATGAGTTTTAGTTCATTAATCTTACATTGCAATTGAATATGATGATGATACAATGCCCGTATTTATTTATCAACCATAAGTCCATCGATGCATGTAATGATCTATGTCCTTACTTACTCGAGGACGAGTAAAGGTTTAAGCTTGGGGGAGTTGATACGTGCATTTTATATCATCGTTTTTATACCTTATATTATCATATGGAATGTTATATGCACTGTTATATCAACGTTTTGCATGTTTTAGATGATTTATGGGACTTTCATACAAAGTCCCTATTTTTGGTATTTAATATCTGGGAGGCAGAATACCCCCTTTTCTTGTCTTTATTGTTTCAGGAGTTTCGCGAACCCAAATAATTAAAGGAAAAATACCACGGCAGTGTTCTTCGGAAGAAGGGCAATGGAAAGAAGACCGAAGAGAGGAAGGCCACGAGGCCCAAATGGGGTGGGCCCACGCGGCCAGGTACAGGGGCCGCGTGGGACCCACCAACAGGCCTCGGGCACTTCCTCGCTGGGCTTTTTATGTACGCCTTCGTCTTCCCTGAAAAGGGACGCCCTAATTTTTCCCGAATTATCTGAGGCCGTGGCGGCGGGGGAGCTCCTGATTCTCTCCGAAGGGGGTCAGATCCTGCTGCTTCGAAGCTCCGAAGAGGGGGAAATCATCGCCATCGTCATCACCTCTCCTCCTTGGCGTGGGAGGAGGCCTCTACATCAAGTCCATCACCAAGTCCATCACCATCTCCATCGTCATCTCCGTGATCCACTCCGTTCCCCTCATAGTTTGAGAGTTGCTATACCCTAGATCATTGTCTTGTGCTCCTATTCATGTTTGTGATTGGGTACTTGTCATTATTTGGTGGTGAAGTATTTATTTCAGATTGTGTTGAACCCTTTATGCCACTGATTATGATCATGTTTGCACGTTGTGAGTAGTTCCCATATGTTCCTGAGGGCATAGGATGAATTGGCAATGATTTATATATAACATGTGTTGGTATTTTGTCAAGAGTTTATCTTCTATGTGATTCTATGATGGTGTTGTGCGAACGTCGACTGCACAACACTTCACCTATAAGGGCTCATAGGAGAACAACGTAGTGTAATGAATTGAGGAAGACTTGGGAGGACAAGTAAGCCTAAGACGGAGTCATGCATTTATATTATGTGGGTAGTAGTGTCGGGGACCTTAGAGTGTAATGCTATGGTGGGACTTTGTGTCTTAATAATTCTTGTGCCAGTCATTTAATTGGCTACATGATCCATCATAAGGGGTTGTAGATTATTTATTTAGCTATGCCTAGTTATGGCTCCGCCCCAAGAAGATTAAAACTTGACAAGATATGCAACGTGTTGTTTAATAAATCTCTATGCCTAGTGATATCCATGCCGCCCTCGGGAACGGCTTTCCACATATAAGTTACACACCATTTGAGCTTGTCCTCTTGCCACTAGAGGATTGGGCTTTCAACTGTACTATTTACTTTCGACATTTTTATTATCTTTGCAATCATACAACTGAAAATCCCAAAAACATTTGCATCTTTCATTGCTTTATTTATCATTCTTTCTAACCAATACCTTCAGCTCCTCGTGGGTTTCGACAACCTTTCTAATGAAAGGTACTACAATTGATCTCCTGCACTTGGGAGTCATCACTAACGTAGCTATTTTGCCTATTATTTTAGCATGCTATCTTGTTCTAAATTGAAAACCATTTGTCGGTTGGGAAAGCACATACTGCCCTCTTTCCAACAAGCTAAAGTTTACTTAATTTGGTTAAGTGGATTGCAGAAATTTGTATTCAAAGTGGACTAATCAATATAGTTTCCAGACTTAGCAGTTTCTCTGATAAACGAAATCTGACATGCCGGCCCCACGGTGACGTCGGATGACATCACCCATGGTGGCGACGGGCGATTCCGGCTGTCCCGGACGCGTTAGACGCGCACGAGCGAGAGGAACTCGGGAGTGGCGGCGCTTGGACCAAATGAGCGAGAGGAACTCGGGAGTGGCGGCGCTTGGACAAAATGGTCACCAGAGTTGCTCCGGGGACCATGGCCAACGGCGGTCGAGGCGGAGCTAGACTGGAGATGAGAGGGAGAAGGTTCTCACCACAAAACCGATGGAGTGGTCGACAGAGAGGCGGAGGAGGCCGAACGGCGGCATGCCCGTGTGAAAGAACAAGCGATGTCGCCAAGAGGGGGGGGGGTGAATAGGCGATTAAAACTTTTCCGGTTTAAGTCTTGATAATTGCAGAATAAAACTAGGTGTTTAAAATAACAAGCCAACAACCTAATATACTAGGTTCACCTATGTGCACCAACAACTTATGCTAAGCAATATAACAACAAGGTGATAGCAATATATATGACATCAAACACAAAGGCTATCACAATGTAAAGTGCATAAGTAAAGAGCTCGGGTATAGAAATAACCGAGGCACGCGGAGACGAGGATGTATTCCCGAGTTCGTCCTTGTTAAGGGAGTACGTCTCGTTGGAGGGGTGTGAGCTCACCACAAAATGCCTACTCAAGATGCCACAAAAGGCCTCACCCTATTCTCCGATGAACCTCACCCCAAGGGTTAGGTTCACCTTCCACTATCGAAATCCTTCAATGCGGAATCCGAAGCCTTTACAACGATCTTGGGGCACACACCCACAACTCAATCGGGGGCTCCCAAATCTTGCCTGAATCTTCACAACTCGAAGTCTTTGCAGCACCACCACCCGTCTAGGGTACACAATGCACCCAAGAGGCACAAGCTCTTAGGAACACAATGAACCCAAGAGTAACAAGCTTCTCAACCTTCAACATCCACGAGTCTTCGTGGAGAGAGCAAACCGATGCAACTAATGCAAGAGCAAGAGCACAAGTGCTCAAATCCTTCACTCTCAAATCCCACCAAAAGCAACTAATTCTTGTGGGGGAGGGGGGGGGAGAAGAGAGGAAGAACTAAGAAGAACTCAACAAATGAATCCCAAGATCTAGATCCAAAGGGTTCCCCTCACTTAGAGGAGAGATTGTTTGGTGAAAATGTAGATCTAGATCAAGAATCATTGGAGGGATTGGGAGAGGGCAAGGTTTTCCAAGGTCAACAATGATGGAGAGAGAGAGAAAAACGTGCTGCAGAAAACCTTAGTGAGAAGAAGGGGCCTTTTATAGGTCCCCACAAAAACTAGCCGTTGCAGCCTGCTCAGACCGGAGACTCCAGCGTAAGTGCACCGGAGACTCCGGCCTGGGCCGGAGATTCCGGCTTGGCTCCGGACGCTTCCGGACAGGGCATCAGAGGCGCACCACACTTGGGTCATCGGGGCAGACCGGAGATTCCGGTCTAGAGGGGCCGGAGACTCCGGCCAGACCGGAGACTCCGGACTATCTCCGGTGATGCTTCAGACCCCTATCCAGTACCGCACCACAAAGAGGCAAAGAGCAGAGAAAAAACTTGAGGCCGGAGATTCCGGGTCTAGTGGACCGGAGACTCCGGGTCCTTTGGGCCGGAGACTCCAATGGGACCAGAGACTCCAGACCATCTCCGGACCAGATCCAAACAGAAAAACCTGAACTGCCATAACTTTTACAAATGAGGTCCGAATCGAGTAAAACCAATTTTGTTGGAAAGAGGACGACAAGAGCTTACCCTACAAAAACTGAAAATAAGAAAACAAGCAAGGGAGAGTGAAACCTTACATAAGGACGAACCGACAAATCTCCAAAACCGAAAACGCAATAGAAGACGCATACGAAATTCGTTTTCGGTGAACTTGGTCTTGTCATGACGAGCACGATAAGCACCAAGACCACACCACGATAAGAGCCAAATAAGAACCAATAAGGATGATTGCAGTGGCGGATCCAGGATTTTGATGCATGGTGGTCCGCCTTAAAATTTTTTTTAAACACAAATAGAACAATGCAGCTATAATAGCATATAATTTGACAAAAATACTATGCTCTTACAATATATGATAATTCAGAAGAAAGTTCGAATTTTGCATAAAAGAGACCTACATACCTTCAAAAGGTGAAAGAAGACTATTTTTTAATTGGCTTGCGCCTTCTCATGGCCATGAAAGTATCAATTATTTCATCTTCATCCACTTTGGAGAAGTATCTTGCTCAATGTATGTGACTAGACAATCATCCAGAAGACCATCACACCATCTTATTCTCAGCTTGTTCTTGACTAACTCATTGCAGAAAATGCTCTTTCAACATTGTGCGGTCGCCACCGGAAGAAGCAATACCAATTTGAAGCAATACACAAATTTATAAACTAGATGCCTTCTTGTTTCTACAAGCTTAACCGAGAGATCAACAAGATTTTCAAGGCCATTGAAATTTTCATCTTTTCTCATGTCATCAATATAGTTATCAAGTTATAGTTCAAGGCATATCAAGTCTTGGCTTGGAAAATCATCGGGGTAGAACGCAACAAGTCTACGTACCTTTTGTGCACAAATGCAGCAAATGAGTTTGCTGGACTCAATGTTGCCATACAAGAAGCAACTCCATATTGATCTCATCAAAGCGATTATCAAGCTCTTGAATGATTTGATCAACGATACCAAGAAAACTAGGTTGAGAAAACCATGTTGATCTTCCAAAAGGCACATAATTATCCTCCATTGCAGGAACTTGAATGCCATGTTTATTGCAAAAATGTGACCCTTTGAAGAAATGCATCCCACCCATCAGACCTCAATTCTTGCTTTGGTTCCTTTGCACTAGTTTTTTTCTCTTTAAACAGTAGCATACAAAACAAAATGCAGCTTCCTTCTTTGGACTATATTCAAGCCAATGATGTCTATGAAACCAAAAAGGACTGAACTGACAAACTCTATCTCCAATTAATCTACCTTTAAATGAGTGTGCATAATTTTGGAGTGGACCGTTAAGAATATATGCTCTTCAAACCGCATCTTGATCATTGACTGGATAACTTGCAATAGGTAGTCTTTCCCCGGGATCTTGTGGAAGCCGATTGATATCATAAACCGGCGGTGGCGGTGCTGGATAAAAGGATGGCACTGGATTCACATTTTCTTCAATAACTCCCTCTTGCATTGATTCTTGTTTGCTCTTCGCTGGAACTTCTTCAATTTGCTCTTCCATGACATCCGCTGCTGGGAAGGAGACGAACAAGCCTTCTTATTCCGAAACATAGAAGCAATGCTTCCGACTCCGCTCCTCTTCATTATTCAACAATTATAAATAATGTTCAATCAATTTTATTAGTTAGCTACAATTTCGTGGACATCAACTACTGTAAATACTAAATCAATTTGCAACTCGAATAGTAATGTTTGTAAAATTAGAGTTGAATTTACCTAGCCAGTAGCCGACTGCTTGCGTGCTTGGAGAACGAATTGGGCAGCTGATGCATGTAAAATTCATACATGAACTTTACAAACACTAAGCTTGGGGATGTTACCCCTAGGCTCACCCTACATGTTTCGAAGAAGTACAAGAATTCAAGCTTGGGGATGTCAAGCCACCTCACTCCAACCATCTTGATACCAAGTAAGTAAGCCTAGCTAATGGCTATAAAGAAAGCGCTTTACGGGAGGCAACCCAGTTGTTTTTATTTTTGATTTTCTTTGTGTCCTCTTGATGTAAAAAGAGACTTAGTTTTAGTTTTGTTTCTGGAATTTTTAATAAAGTGTCAAGTTTTACTATTTTGGTTTGAAAAAGTTGCTATTTGCATTCGGAGATTTTATTCCAGCACGAATCTGTGCACGGTATGATTTTTCATTCCTATTTTGTAACTCCGAATGAGCTGATATTTTAACTGTATTTTACACTTTCATCCTCTGTAGGCATGAATTGTTTCAGAATTTTTCGACATATTTAAGTAGGGTAGAAAAATGCGTTTTTCTGCTACTGTTTTCTGGACAGATTCTGTCCCATTTGTTTGATGCATCCTTTGAACTTTTAACTTGAATCTTTTTGATCCAATGAGTTTATAACTAGGCATACAAAATTATAAACTTTATGGACATTCATATGAATTTTTGTTTAAGGATTATATGCAGCAAGAAATGCATTTGTTTATCACTACTAATGTCACCCCACAGAAAAGAAATGAGAGAAACAGTGTTTGAAGTTTTTTCACAGGGATTAGAGGAGATGCACCAAGAGCTATCCAAGGATGGTGAAGACCATAAGCTTGGGGATGTGAAGACAATCCCACTGGACCAACACACTCTCAGTTTGCACACGTCTAACTTCTGTTTTTCTATCAATGCACTTTATCACATAAACTTGGAGCGTCTTTTATTTGCTTTTTATTTGGTTTGATTTTGTTTTGAGACCACACTATCATTTTTATATGAGAGATCTACTGGAAGTTTGGGTTTAATAAAGTTGGATGCTAAATAAAAAATTGGGAATGGGATGTTTAAGTTGATTTAAAAAGATACATATAGTTGCATAATTCATATGTTTTTAATGAGTATCAAATTGCAAGTGTTTTACCAAGAGCTATTTTATATTCATGTTTAGATGCTGAATGGTACTTTACTTGGTTTAACATGGATTGAGTAGTTCTATGGACAATTGTGCATGCATTTAGTTGGTCAACTTTCTCCCTTTTGCTAGCCCAAAAATTCCAACAAGTAAAAACTTGTTTCCAACACTTCAACCAAAGCTTTTCCCAGTGAGTCCACCATATCTACCTATTAGCCTTATGCTATTCCGAGTATGTTTATCATGATACTTTCTGTTATCTATACCTCTGAATTAAAATGCTTATGTTATTGATTGTTATGGGAAAATTTGGTTAAATAGCTCTCACACCTTACTATTGCACTTAATAAACATGAACCATTGTGATTTAAACTATGAAGTTGTGAATTTGACAAATAGTCTTGGTTGCTAGTTAGCCCAAAGTGCTGTCACATGGCAAGCTTTCAACATTGCACTAAATTATCTAGTTGATATCATGTACTTTTGTTTATGGATGCTTATCATGGTGCCAAATAAATGTGGAAATTTAGTAGGTTTAAGTAGTTGTATAAATGGCTAGAGAGATACCTGGGCCCCAATCTAAGCCATGCTGTCATGGTGGAAATTTACGTACATGCTATGTGAACCTTCAGTGATACACCTCACAATAAAAAGCTATACCAATAGTAATAAAAAGGGTGTTGAGATTGTTCCTTATGTTTGTTTGTCTGTTATTTTGACATGGGCTTGTTCCATGTCCTGGGACAAGAGGTACCCCAGTTGACCCTCTTAATGACGCTATTAACAATGCTTTTACTTGAACTTGCTTTGTTTCCCAAGTTGAGTAACACCAGGTGTAGGTACTCATATTCAAGGGGCATGAAACTTTCAACCATTGCTTTGTCAAGCACATTACTCATAATTGCTTTCACTTTAAACTTAATCATTAAACATGCTATAATAAGGGGTAATGAGAGCTTGATACCAATGATACCACATTGCAACATTAACTTAAGTAGAAGTATTTGGAAGTTAGATGAACTTGTTCATGTTTTTACCTCTACTCATATATATCTATCTATCCAAAGTGTCCACCTTTTCATTCAGTTTTATAAGAGTACTCTATGACCATTATAGGATCTTTTTACTTTTTATTATGCATACATTTGGTCCATAGAACTTTCTTCTATGTTACACTTTGTGAATTATCATTGAACATCCTTGCATTGAATATTTGATATCACTTTATAATCTATCTTGCATATTGCTATTCCTTTAAAGATGAATCATTTGACTTTATGTAGCAAAGTAATCATCTTTGATATCCATTGTTAGTTTTAAAATGCAAAGTCCATGTTGGTTTTATCACCTTTATACTCGAGGACGAGTATAGGTTAAGCTTGGGGATGTTGATGCATGTAAAATGCATACATGAACTTTGCATTATATTACTCATATTCAATCATATTTGCATCATATAAGGGTTATATCATTGTTTTATAATGATTTTGGGAAGACTTCACAGTTTTCCTATTTTTTGGAATTAACCCTGCACTGGCAGAAAACCCTATTTTCTATATTTTGATGTTTCAGGGACCCAAACGATGTCCAAATGACCTGAAAATTTACGAGCATTGGTTTTTGGAAGGAACAAAGCGTAGGAGCGAAGGACGCGAAAAGTGGAAGCCCGAAGGCCAAAAGGGGGGCCCACACGACCAGATTCCTTGGCCGCGTGGGGCCCACCAACTTGGCCCTCGTGGCTCCGTTTCCGTCGATCTTTCTTCCCGAAGCTTCGTCTTGACCTAAAACCAAATATAAAAATAGTCCCCCGATTTTCCAGAGGGGAGCGCCGCCGAAACACAGAAACCACGAAACAGAGACCTGAAGCTGCAGATTGGAGGGGGAAAACTCCGGCGAGGCGCTGCCGGGGTGGTCTCCATCTCTCCCAACGACATCTCCACCGTATCCATGATGAAGAGGGAGTATTTCCCTCAGGGCTGAGGGCTCATGACGGTAGCTATGTGGTTCATGTCTCTCTCCCATGGTGTGATCTTTATGTGATCATGAGCTTTGTAATCTAGTTGAATCCATAGATGTTACTCTTCTTATCTTGAATTATGCTACTCAAGTGGTTTTATTAATGTAATCTCCGGAGTCACCTTTGTCCCATGGTGCGAAGTTGACAGTGTGCACACCGTGTGTGGCTCTTAGGCTATAGATTACAGGAATACTTCATGAGTTATTATTTGTTGTGTGATGTCTCTATGAAATTGTGGTATTTGTCTAGTACTATCTAGGGCGCTCAAGTTGACAGTGTGGGTTCCCTAGATGTGGAAGCGACTTTAAGGTGTGCTTTTATTAGCCCTACGCAATGGATTGGTGTTCGTATCCAACCGGAGGATAGTTAGGGGGCATAGTGAAGAGAAATATTTATGTATTCAATATATTATATTGTTGAGAGTGTCCACTAGTGAAAGTATGATCCCGAGGCCTTATTTCCAAGCATTGAAACAAACACTTGAGCTTGTCCTCTTGCTGCATAGAGGATTGGGCTTTCTCTCTTTGATAGCTTTTACTTGCTACCATTTACCTTCAGCATTTTTAACCAAAAATCCCAAAAACAGTTGCATCTTTCATTGTTTTATTTACATTCTTGTTAACCAATACCTTCAGCTCCTTGTGGGTTCGACAACCTTTTCTAATCGAAAGGTACTACAATTGATCTCCTGCACTTGGGAGTCATCAAGATACTTTTCGGGCGCCGTTGCCGGGGAGCATAGCGCTATTGGTAAGAAGTTTGGTAAGGAAACTTGAAAGCTGAATTTTATTTACTTTTTTACCTCATTGTTACTATGGCATTTATGAATCGTGCTTCGCTGCATCTTGCTTTATATGAAATGCTTATGCTAATGCTCCTAAAGTGGTTGAAACTACTGTGTCTGAGGTACCTAAAGTGGGATTTAAAATTCCCATGGTCATGTTAAAAGAGTTATGAAAAATCCATTTACAGGGGATGGAACTAAGTCTGCACGTGAACATGTGGAGACAATTGAAGAAATATGTGGTTTATTTAGGCTCCCTGGTATTTCTGAGGATCAGGTAAAAAGGAAGCTATTATATTTGTCTTTATCTGGTAATGTTCGTATCTGGTTCATTCTTTGGATGAAGAAGTCACTATTGAATGGAGTATTTTGAGGAAGGTTTCTTAAATATTTTACTCCTAAAGAAAGAATTCTTGCTGCCACGGAAATACTAATATTTTGCAGGAAAGGAGGATAAAAACCTAAGCTTGGGATGCCCATGCAACCCCAAGAAGAGGAGGAATACAAACCTATGCCTAATGATAACATTATTGATAAAAATTTAAAGATGATAATGAGGAGTATTGCTTAAATATGCTATATGATAATGCTTTGATGATGGTCCTATTTTGCTTGATAATCCTCCATGTTTAGAACTTGTTACTAGATTATGTGAGGATAAAAATGATATACGTGCAGC